>NC_069489.1:236301-276301 GCF_026875155.1 Cherax quadricarinatus | reverse complement strand
AAGTCCAAGCCCCTCGCAAAACAAAATCTCCTTTACCCCCTCCCTCCAACCTTTCCTAGGCCGACCCCTACCCCGCCTTCCTTCCACTACAGACTGATACACTCTTGAAGTCATTCTGTTTCGCTCCATTCTCTCTACATGTCCGAACCACCTCAACAACCCTTCCTCAGCCCTCTGGACAACAGTTTTGGTATCCTGCACCTCCGCCTAACTTCCAAACTACGAATTCTCTGCATTATATTCACACCACACATTGCCCTCAGACATGACATCTCCACTGCCTCCAGCCTTCTCCTCGCTGCAACATTCATCACCCACGCTTCACACCCATATAAGAGCGTTGGTAAAACTAAACTTTCATACATTCCCCTCTTTGCCTCCAAGGACAAAGTTCTTTGTCTCCACAGACTCCTAAGTGCACCACTCACCCTTTTCAACTCATCAATTCTATGATTCACCTCATCTTTCATAGACCCATCCGCTGACATGTCCACTCCCAAATATCTGAATACATTCACCTCCTCCATACTCTCTCCCTCCAATCTGATATCCAATCTTTCATCACTAATTTTTGTTATCCTCATAACATTACTCTTTCCTGTATTCACTTTTAATTTTCTTCTTTTGCACACCCTACCAAATTCATCCACCAATCTCTGCAACTTCTCTTCAGAGTCTCCGAAGAGCACAGTGTCATCAGCAAAGAGCAACTGTGACAACTCCCACTTTATGTATGATTCTTTATCTTTTAACTCCACGCCTCTTGCCAAGACCCTCGCATTTACTTCTCTTACAACCCCATCTATAAATATATTAAACAACCATGGTGACATCACACATCCTTGTCTAAGGCCTACTTTTACTGGGAAATAATTTCCCTCTTTCCTACATACTCTAACTTGAGCCTCACTATCCTCGTAAAAACTCTTCACTGCTTTCAGTAACCTACCTCCTTCACCATACACCTGCAACATCTGCCACATTGCCCCCTATCCACCCTGTCATATGCCTTTTTCCAAATCCATAAATGCCACAAAGACCTCTTTAGCCTTATCTAAATACTGTTCACTTATATGTTTCACTGTAAACACCTGGTCCACACACCCCCTACCTTTCCTAAAGCCTCCTTGTTCATCTGCTATACTATTCTCCGTCTTACTCTTAATTCTTTCAATAATAACTCTACCATACACTTTACCAGGTATACTCAACAGACTTATCCCCCTATAATTTTTGCACTCTCTTTTATCCCCTTTGCCTTTATACAAAAGGAACTATGCATGCTCTCTGCCAATCCCTAGGTACCTTACCCTCTTCCATACATTTATTAAATAATTGCAAAAAACACTCCAAAACTTTATCCCCACCTGCTTTTAACATTTCTGTCTTTATCCCATCAATCCCGGCTGCCTTACCCCCTTTCATTTTAACAAGAGTGAGAGACTATGTGGACACCTCCCACCATTGTTGGTTATAGTAACAAGAGTGAGAAAACCTTAATGGGACATCCTCCCACCATTTGTTGTTTAATTAACAAGAGTGAAGACTGTGTGGACCATCCGCCGTCATTGGTGGTTTTATAGTAACAAGAGTGAGAGACTATTTGGACATCCTCCCTCCCAACCTTCGTTGGTTTTATATTAACAAGATGAGAGACTATGTGGACTTCCTCCCACCAATGTTGTTTATTATTAACAAGAGTGAGAGACTATGTGGACCATTCCTCCCACCATTTTGTTTATAATTAACAAGAGTGAAGACGACGTGGACATCCGTCTCCACCAGGGTTGGTTTAGAGGATCAAGATGAGAGAACTGTGTGACAATCCTCCTTCCATGCTGTTTATATTAACAAGAGGGAGAGACCTGTGTGGACATCCTTCCACATCGTTGTTTATATTAACAAGAGTGAGAGTCTATGGGGACATCCTCCACCATGTTGTTATATTAACAAGAGGGAAGACGGTGTGGACATCTTTCCACCTTGTTTGTTTATATTTCAAGAGTGAAGAACGATACGACATCCTTCCACCATTGTTTTTTATATGTAACAAGTGAAGAGACTTGTGACAGCCTCCGCCACCCATTGTGCACTTTATAATTAACAAGAGTGAAGTCTATGTGACCATCCTCCCACCATTGCTGTTTATAGTAACAAGATGAGAGACTATGTTGACATCTCCCCATTGTTGTTTATATGAACAAGATGAAGACTATGTGACATCCTCCCACCATTGTTGTTTTATATGAACAAAGTGAGAGACATGTGGACATCCTCCCTCCATTGTTGTTATATTAAACAAGAGTGAGAGACTATGTGGAACATCCTTCCACCAGTTTGTTTATATTAAACAAGAGTGGAGACTATGTTACAACCTCCCACCATTGTTGTTTATATAACAAGAGTGAGAGACTGTGGGGACATCCTCCTTCCATTGCTGTTATCTTAACCTAGAGTAAGAACTGTTGGACATCCTTCCACCATCGTTGTTTAATGAACAAGAGTGAGAGTCTATGTGACCATCCTCCCACCATTGTTGTTTATATTAACAAGAGTGAGAGACTGGTGGGACAATCCTTCCACCATTGGTGTTTAAATTAGCAAAGAGAAGACTATGTCGACATCCTTCCACCATTGTTGTGATATTAACAAGTGGAGAGACTGTTGGACACCCTTCCACCATTGATGTTTATATAACAAGACTGAGAGACAGGTTGGCCATCCTCTCACAATGCTGTTTATTATGAACAAGAGGAGAGACTATGTGGTCATCCGCCCTCCATTGTTGTTTATATTAACCAGAGGGAGAACTATGTGGACATCCCCCACCATTTGTTGTTTATATTAACACATGAGAGACTATGTGGACACCTCCCTCCATTGTTGTTTATATTAACAAGAGTGAGAGACTAAGTGGACATCCTTTCCACAGTGTTGTATTATATTAACAAGAGTGAGAGACTATGTGGACATCCTCCCTACCATTGTTTTGTTTTATATTAACAAGATAGAGACTGTGTGGACATCCTCCCCCCCATTGTTTGTTTATATTAACATGATGAAGACATGTGGACATCCTCCACCATTGTTGTTTAATAACAGAGTGGAACCTCTGTGGACCATCCTTCCTCCATTGTTGTTTATATTAACCAAGATAGAGACTAGGTGGACATCCTTCCTCCTTGTTGGTTTATATTAAACAAAGTGAAGACGATTGGACAATTCTCCCACCATGTTGGTTTATATTAACAAAGTGAGAACTATGTGGACACCTCCCACCATGTTGTTTAATTAACAAGATGAGAGACTGTGTGGACATCCGCCTTCCATTGCTGTTTATTTGAACAGAGTGAGAGACTGTTGAGGACATCCTCCACATTGTGGTTTATATTAACAAATGTGAGACTATGTGGACATCCTTCCACCATTGTTGTTTATATTAACAAGAGTGAAGACTATGTGGAACATCCGTTCCTCCATTGTTTTTATATTAACAAGAGTGAGAGACTGTGTGGACCATCCTGCCCACCATTGTTGTTTATATTAACAAGAGTGAGAGACTATGTGGACATCCTTCCCTCCATTGTTGTTTATATTAACCAAGAGTGAGAGACTATGGGACAATCCATCCACCATTGTGTTTATATTAACAAGAGTGAGAGCTATGTGGACATCCCTTCCAACATTGTTGTTTATATTAACAAGAGTGAGAGACTATGTGGACATCCTTCCACCATTGTTGTTTATATTAACAAGAGTGAGAGACTGTGTGGACATCCTTCCACCATTGTTGTTTATATTAACAAGAGTGATAGACGATGGACATCTTCCTGCATTGTTGTTTATAGTAAATGAGAGTGAGAGACATGTCGACTCCTTCCACAGTGTTGTTTATATTAACAAGATGAGAGACTATGTGGGGACATCCTTCCTCCATTGTTGTTTAAATTACTTTTTGATGATGTAATTAAAGAAATTATCTCCAAGGTTGTGGAATTTGGGATCCAAGTTTTTTTTTAGAATAAATAAAAACTGTGTGCTCTACAGGTCTTTGGTTTTGTAAAATAAACATTACAAAATTATTAGGTTAATAATATGGCAAAATATTATTTACCAAATGAAAGTGCAGAGGAGTGTGAATTTTAAATCATACAGAAAAAAAAATTATGAACAATACAAATAGTTGGAGAATGAATCTGTGAAAGTTTTGTGCAAATTTAGGATGTTTAAAATTTTAAATAAAAATTATTTACTCAAGATTTTTAGAAGCTTATTAAAATTAATTTTGACACATTTAATTGATTTTGTTTAAAAAATACGTTTGTTTCTGACTGCAACTCTGGGATTACTAAATACAAATATTAAGTGCAGGATTTTATTGGGCCAGTAATAGTTTTATCATTTTGAAATATTAGAATTTTGGGGGGTTATCTACGATAATATAGTTATAATCTTAATTTTTTTCTTATAGGTTTGTAATTAAAGTAATGTTGTTTTACAAACCAGATAATTAAATAATTGATTAATAATAATTCTGGATTGTTTTATCTTGTTTTCACTAGTAAAACTTGCATATTATTTTTCGTTTCATTTCCAGTTTTTCAATGATACGTTCCACTTTATTTTTTAAATAATTTGTATATAATAAGTCGAGAATAAGTTGCTACAAAACCATGAAGCAACAAGATGTTTAGTTAAGTAGTTGTTACTAACACTTAAGTAGTTGTTACTAACACTTAAGTAGTTGTTACTAACACTTAAGTAGTTGTTACTAACACTTAAGTAGTTGTTACTAACACTTAAGTAGATGTCACTAACACTTAAGTAGATTCACTAACAACTTAAGTAGATTCACTAACACTTAAGTAGATGTCACTAACACTTAAGTAGTTGTTACTAACACTTAAGTAGTTGTCAATAACACTTAAGTAGATGTCACTAACACTTAAGGATATGTCACTAACGCTTAAGTAGTTGTCACTAACACTTAAGTAGTTATCACTAACACTTAAGGAGTTGACACTAACACTTAAGGAGTTGTCACAAACACTTAAGGAGTTGTCACAACTCTTAAGGATTGCACTAACATTAGTGTGACACTTACACTTAAGAGTTTGTCACTAACACTTAAGGAGTTGTCAAATAACACTTAAATATTGTCACTATCACTTAAGTAGTTGTCACTAACACTTAAGGAGTTGTCACTAACGCTTTAGGGGTTTGGTCACTAACGCTTAAGTAGTTGTCACTAACACTTAGTAGTTGTCATTTAGCACTTAAGTATTTTCACTAAGATAAGAATATAAGAACATAAAGAAACGAAGGAACACAGCAAACAGGCCTACTGACACCATGCGGACAGGTTTCTTTGTCCCCACCCGTAGTAGTTAAAGATCGCCGGTATTCCTCCCGCCCGGGCCTTTTTCCCACGTGGTGGCCCGGCCTTGGCTCCCTTTTAGTAGGTCTAGACTTAAGTCTCCCATGGGAGGAAGGCACAAGTACCTCCTAAACTTTGAGGACCAAACGGTCCCCAGGCCTTGCCACAAGCTAGGCCTCTCTTGGTCTGCCATCCCCGCCCAAGGGGCAATGGAATGACAGTCTTATGAGCTAAAACTCGGGCTCATGCACCTACCCGACCCGAAAGGGTTAGGCATTGTGTCGATCTCCCCCCCGATTAGACCACTGATCTCACCCGCGGGATTAATCCCAATGACCCACCCAGTCGGGCCATGCCACTCAAGGTGCGCATTGCACAAGACCAAGCACACAAGCTAGGGCAGGTCCACTCACACCCACCCACCCACACCCACTCATGATTTATCTAACCTATTTTTAAAAACAACACAACGTTTTTAGCCTCATAACTGTCTAGGGAGTTTGATCCACTCATCCACAACTCTATTTCCAAATCAGTGTTTCCCTATATCCGTCCTGAATCTGAATTTTTTCCAAAATTGAAACCATTGCTGCGAGTCCGTCTTGGCTGGAATGTTCAGCTGCTATTTACATCCTCTTTATTAATTCCTGTTTCCATTTATACACCTCGATCATATGCCCCCTAATTCGACGTCCTTTCGAGAGAGTGCAAATTTCAGCCTCAGTCTATCCTCATAGGAAGATTTCGATACATGGGATCAGCTTTGGTCTCCTCCCTTTGTATCGTTTTCCAGAGCATTTATATACATTCGGTAATACGGAGACCAGAATGAGCAGCCATAGTCTAAATGAACCTAACCAAGGATATATACATTGAAGAACAACCTGAGACTCTAGTATTTATACTTCTAGATCGTAAGCCAAGAACTCTGTTAGATTTATTGCGAACACTAATTCACTGTTGTCTTGGTTTAGGTTACTGCTAACCAAATTCCAAATAATTCTCGCAATCCAGCAGTATTAAGATTTACATAATTTAGTATTAATATGTGCATATTATTTAACTGTCCATCATTAGAACTTTGCATTTACCAAATTAAACTGCATCTGCCACTTCTCCGACCTCGCGCATCCTTTTCAAATCATTCCCTGAGTGCTCTAATTTCTCATATAAGATTGGACGGCCTATTTTGCTGTCATCACAAATTTGCTGATTCGCTATTTATTCCATCATCTAGTCGTCTTGTAAATTGTGAACAGCAACGGGCCTAACATTGACCCCCTGAGGAACACCCGCGTGTGACGTCCCCCATTCTGAATTTCTCCCCATTTATGCAAACACTCTGCTGCCTATTTGTCAGTCATGCTCATCCAGGAAAAAAAGTCGCCACCTATGCCGAGTCGTAAGTGTCCTCAATGGCCTCTGGTGTGGAATTCATCGAAAAGCCTTACTGAAGTCCACAGACACAATATCATATTTAATTACCATATGCTATCCTCCTCAAACATCTTAGTGAAAAAAGAGTATACATTAGTAAGCCAGGAAACGCCCCTTTGGAAAACCGTGGGTGATTCATTAATCCAATCGGTGCCTGTCAAGAGGGCTACGAAAGCTTCAGCAATTATTGATTCATAAATTTTCCCAACTATTAGGAGTAAGCTATTGTCTATAGGTTCGAAGCCAAGACCTGTCACCTGCCTGTAAATAATAGTACATTGCCATGTCCACTTACAGGCACTATGCAGTTGTAGTGAGATGTTAAAAATTTACCCAAAGGGGTCTAAGTTGCCTCTTTACATTCCTTTAAGACCGGCAAACAGGTCATCAGGATCTTGGGATTTGTTAAGTTTAGTTTCCTATTTGTCTGCGGACCATGTCACTAGTTTACACTCAATCGGCATAGTTTATATCATCCTGTTCAACAGAATCTATGATTCAGATATCGCTAGAATTTCCTGGGTGAAAACTGGGAGGAAGCAGGTATTTAGAATTTTCAATACTTATCCGTATCACTGTCAGAACGGACCAAGTGACTCTAAGTGGCAATCTTGTCCCCGATTCTTACTTCTGTATACCTGAAAGAACCCTTTGGTTAGTCTTTGAATCCCTTGCGACCTTAGCTTCATAATCCCTTTTTTGCGTTTCCTTAATACTTTTTTTATTTCTCCTCTTTAATTGAATATATTGTTCTAACTTCCCTTTCCCCTCGTTTTGATACACCGATATTTGCCGCTCTTTGACCAATGAGAGCTTTAATCGATTGTTCATTCCATATGGGATCATTTTGTAAGATCTAATATCTCTACTCGATCGAAAGCGTCTGGGCAGCTGGACTATGCTTCGGAAAAATGCAATAGTGGCA
This sequence comes from Cherax quadricarinatus, assembly GCF_026875155.1. Taxonomy (NCBI): domain Eukaryota; kingdom Metazoa; phylum Arthropoda; class Malacostraca; order Decapoda; family Parastacidae; genus Cherax; species Cherax quadricarinatus. The sequence continues at coordinate 268,562 of NC_069489.1, read as the reverse complement.
ACCAAGACAAACTACCTGACCCATAGTCAGGACATCCCCAATAACCACCCAAGTAACAAGTGTTTAGTGACAACCTCCCTGAAAAGTGTTGTTAGTGACAACACTAAGTAGTTGTCACTATCACTTAAGTAGTTTGTCACTAACATTCAAGTAGTGGTCCACTATCACTTAAGTAGTTTGTCATTAACAACTTATTAGTTGTCACTAGCACTTGAATTATTGTCACAACCTCTTAAGCGTTGTCATTAACACTTAAGAATTTCACTAGCACTTAAGAGTTGACACTTAGCTCAGTAGTAGTAACCAATACCTTAACCAGTGGACCAGTAAGATGACTCACTACCAACCGTCTCTCCTGATCACTGTCTGTATTCATATTGCTGCTGACCACAGCAGTATTTCCAAAGACCCCCTCTCAATGGTACTGTAGCGGTCCAGTCTGTTTTATACGAGAGTGAGCAAGAGAGGCAGGCCGGCTGTTTGCTCTTCCATAACTTGACCAGGATAATATACATACTTCCAGCCTTACGGGAGTATTACTTTAACCCTATCCACGGTTCGAACCCCCACATGATACTTACACTAAAGTAGTTGTCACTAACATTAAGTAATTAATGCGAACACTGATAGGTGGACACTAACACTTAAGGAGTTGTCACAATCACGTAAGTATAGTCCACTAGCACATAAGTATTTGGTCACTAAAACAGATAATAGTATCACTAACCCTTAAGTAGTATCCTAACACTTTAGTCAACTAACACTGAATTAGTTTCACTAACACTAAAGTAGTTGCCACTAACACTAAAGTGTAGTTCCGAACACGTTATCATTTTGTCAGGTAAAACTTCAGTAGTTTGAACTAACACTTAAATTTTTAGGAATATTTGTGTAAACATTTAGTTGCTGGGTCGGATTTCGGTTATGTTTAGTGTTATAATTTTAGTGGTTTGTTTAATACTGGAATTGTAATGTAATAGTTATAGTGTTTGTTGTATACTGGAAATTGTTTATGTAATATTTTAGTGTTTGTTTACACTTAATGTTTATGTAATATTTAGTGTTTGTTTATACTGGAATGTTTTTGTAATATTTAGTGGTTTGTTTATATGGATTGATATTAATATTTTAGTGTTTTGTTTTTATACTGAATGGGTTTATGTAATATTTAGTGTTTGTTATACTGAATGTTTATGTAATATTTAGTGTTTGTTTATACTGGAATGTTTAGGTAATATTGTAGTGTTTGTTTATACTGGAATGTTTAGGTAATTTTAGTGTTTTGTTTATCACTGGAATGGTTTATGTAATATTTAGTGTGGTGTATAAGGGTAATGGTGTATGGAAGAGTTAGTGTTTTTTATACTGAATGTTTATGTAATATTTAGTGGTGGTTTAAACTGGAATGTTTTATATAATTTAATGTTTGTTTATACGGAATGTTATGTAATATTTATGTGTTGTTTTTACTGAATTTAGTGGAAGATTTAGTAGTTGTTATACTGGAATGTTTATGTAATATTTAGTGTTTGGTTATACTGGAATGTTTATGTAATATTTTGTGTTTGTTTATACTGGAATGTTTATGTAAGATTTCGTGTGTGTTTATACGGCATGTTTATGTAATGTTTAGTGTTTGTTAATACTGGAATGTTTATGTAATATTATGTTGGGTTTATACTGAATGTTTATGTAATAAGTATTTTTGTGTAAACTGGAATGTTTTGTAATATTTAGTGTTTGGTTTTATACGGAAGGGGTGAGGTGGATAATTTTATTGTTTGTTTTAACTGAATGTTTATGTAATATTATGGGTTGTTTATACTGGAATGTTTGATGAAGAGGGATGTGTGGTGTATTACGGAAGGTTTATGGAATATGTAGGGTTGTTTATTCTGAATGTTATGTAAATAATAGTGTTTGTTTAATAGCTGGAAATTTGATGAATATTTTAGGGTTGTTTTATCAGGAATATGGTAAGTTTAATTTAATTTTTATTTTGTAGATATTTATATAAGATAAATTACTCGTCACAAAGCTAGGGTTAACGGGTCAGCTATATACCTTCCACAACTCTAAGACCTCCACAAGCTATCATACCTGCCACAGCTTTTAAGACACCGCCACAAGCTAATACCTTCCACATGCTATAATCCCTTCCCAAGATTATAAATACCTCCACAAGCTATAAACCTTCCACAAGCGATAATGCCTTCCACAACCGATATACCTTCCACAAAGCTATAATACCTTCCACAAGCCATATACCTGCCACAATCTATAATACCTTCCACAAGCTATAATACCTTCCACAAGAGATTATACCTGCACAAGCTATAATAACTTCCACAAGCTATAATACCGGCCACAAGCGATACCTTCCACAAGCCTATAATACCGCCACAAGCTATTAATAACTCCACAAGCATAAATACCTGCCACAACTATAATACCTGACACAAGTTATAAGACTTCCACATAGCTAATAATACCATCCACAAGATTAATACCTTCCACAACTATAATACCTGCCACAAGCTTAATACCTTCCACAAGATCAATACCTTCGACAAGCCTTATAATACTTTTTCCACAAGCTATAATACCTTTCAACAAGCTATAACCCTTCCACAAGCTAAACACCGTCCACAAGCTATTACCTGCCAACAAGCTATATATCCTTCCAAAAAACTAATACCGTCCACAAAGCTGTAATAACCTGTCACAACTTTAATACCTGCCACATCTATAATACATTTCTCAAACTATAATACCCTTCCCACAACCTGTAATACCTTCCAAATCGATTAATACCTTCTACAAGCGATAATACCCTTCTACAAGCTATAAATACATTCTACAAGCTAGAATATCCTGCTACAAGCTAGAAGACCTTCTACAAGCTATACCTTCAACAAGCTATAATACCTTCCACAAGCTATAATACTTTCAAAATTTATAATACCTTTCTCAACGCTATAATACCTTCCACAAGCAATAATCTACCACAAGCTATAATATCTTTCCCCAACCTATAATACCTTCACAAAGCTGTAATCCGTAGTACAAGCTATATACTTCACAGCTATAATACCTTCTACAAGCTATAATATCTCCATAAGTTATAGTAATTATCGCCAGTTATAGAACCTTCCACACAAGCTAATTAACGTATCTCAAAATATGAACTTCCCATAAACTAAAGATCCTTCAAGTTTGTAATACACTTTAACAAGCTAGAGGATCGTAATCAACGCTTTATTTTCTTCCACAAAAAAAATTATCATCCACAGTACAACCCAGGAGTCCAAATGGCCTGGTATCCTGGTGTAACGGAGCAAAATAAACCACAGCAGAAAAAGTTTGACTTATATTATCATTCAGCAATTAGAACAGCAATATTTACACTATCTACACTAAGTACATTGATATGTATTAGTGCACTCCACAAAGCAAGGCAGAAATAGAAGGCCACAATAGCAACCGTGCTTCAAAACAGCTCTAGAAGGGAATGACATTGGGCAACAGGAAGCGGTACCCACAAGAATCCCTCTGCGATTGCCATAACCAGCTCTTATTGCGAGAACCTGGCACGAGTTGAATGACGGGCCCCTCATCAACTCTTAACAACCGGTATCGCTGGTCGGGGAGATAGCCTGTAAATGAGGGTGTGTAATGCGCCGAATAATGTTATTTTTTATAGGTTATTAAACATTTCAGTACAGGGAATAAATAATTAACAGAAAAGCAAACCATCAACAGTATATATAAAAATACATAGATAGGTAGACATATACACAACCACATCATCCACATATATACTATATATACAGATACATACACATACACACACATTCATTCATTTATATATATATATATAATATATATAATAATATATATAAAATATATATAGATATATATATATAAATATAATAGATATATAATAGATATATACAAAACATACACATATAACATCATACATAGACATACACACTTATACATTCATATATATCATTTACATTCACACATACAGATATTATACTACATACACACACCACATATTATTTTAGTTACAGTACACGAAATAATCGAATAACACAGAAAACGATACGAGAATTGATTATCTATATAAATAGATAGATCGGTCGGTAAAACTTATCTATCGTTGACAATACGAATAAGAACAAACTAAAACTCAGGAGCAAGTAAATTTAAAACTATACTCATCTGCAATAATGACATTATCATTATAGAGTGAAACAACAACCAGAATATAGGAATCAGTTTTCCAACTAATTGGACTTGACACCACAATATATTACCAAACACAAGGATTCCTCGCCCAGCTGCCGGTGAGGGTGATCGTTTGCTACTCCTCTCTGACAGCGCAAGTGCGAGCCAGGCTGTCCACAATGGTGGTTTGGGGTGCGACGCAGAATGAACACTGTCGTATAGAATTACTGAGAGGTACAATTAATCTAGATTCGGGGGGCGTTGACGTTGGTTTTGCCTCTGATTATTCGAGAAGACATATGGATTGAGGATTGCGGCCTTACGGTGTAAGCCGTAAATGGAAACTACCGAATGTTCGTGAAACTGCTGTCATACACACGGTATAGATCTACTTGCTCATTAATCAGGATGTTGCATATCGAGGTTAACGAGGAATCCCTGGTAAAAGGGTCCGAGTTTCGAGTCAATTTCATATAAAAAAATTATAACTAATAAAAATATTTAAAAATCTAAGAGAAATTTCTTTTTGTCTGTAAATAATTGTGTCAAATCTACTGTAGTGAAAAACTCTCGGATGATTAAAACAACAGAATTTTAAAACTTGGTAAGAATCTAGTGAGTACATTTTTTAAATGTTGAATTCAACATAGGTTTATTGTTTCTTCTTGGTTTACTCAAGTAAAATGTATATATATTAATGTAGTTTTAACAAACAGACACGTTTCAGACCATTCTAGTTCAAGGTAAGACACCCACTAGAGACTTATTGGAGAAGATGAAATCCCCCCATGTAGACAACCGGTGAAGAAAGTTTTTGCAGGTTCCAGGAGCTTCTGTTCAACAAGACGAAAACCTTTACCGAAGATGAAGGAAACACTGGTGTTAAATATAGGAGACTCAAACACTCCGTGGGGCCTCAGAAAGGGGCACAACAGCGTATTTTCCTCCTGTAGAGATAGGGAACTGGCGTAGACACACTATGATAATATTAGTGACAACCACTGCTCTCCACGAGCTGCCTCTCATGGAAAAGTCCTAGCTGTTGTCTTTCTTCTTTTAAAAACTTGGTGCCCAACCCTTGAATGCCTGACAGATATAAGCAAACACTCTTCCCACTGTCTGCAAGTTCGGCCATCACAATGTTTATAAACATTTAGAAAGAAATCATAGTGAGAATGAACCTTTCTGGCAGCTGTAGCTAAACCACAAGATGTGTTGCAGTTCTTTCCTTCAATACATGAAATTGTACAAGAAAAAACAATACAGTCTAACCAACATTAAAACTGAACATATGAATGACTCATCGAAGCTACTATGAATCTTCTCAAACAAATGATTTAAATCCAAATAGAGAAGACGTAGAAAAGTGACTGTTGATTAGCCAGAGTGAAGCACAGAATTAAAGATGCAGTAATGAAAGAACTTCAGAATATTATAAAAAATTTTATAAATACCAATAACAACCTTACAAAGGAGATCTCATATTGCTTTGGAAGTTCTTGCAGATTCCACAAGGTTGTATTGCCCTGATGAGTATGATGTAAATATTGTTCTCAACAATTTTTCAAGCATCGAATTTAAAATTACAGAACAAACAGAGGAGGAGGCCTTTGCCAGTGGACACAAATTACGAGTGGAACCAAATTTAAAAAACAGTGATTTCAACAGTAGCATTTTTGTAAACCAGTTTTATGAGTATGTAAAGGACTGTCTCAAAGCTTATACATTGGAAGACAAAAGATTAAGTCTGGTGCCACCTGGTCTGACTAGGACACAGGTGGGTGTGGCACTGTCACTGGCTTGGCAGGGACATGAGTACCCACTGTTGCTGATTGGCGTTGACTTAGTGCCAGTGGTGGCTGTGCCTTGGCTCGAAAAGATAAGCAGAACCTTTCCTTACACCAAACACATCCACAGTGATCCACCTCAGCAACACTGAAGAATGGAATCCGGAGATGTAGCTTTGCAGCCACTGAGGTGGAGGTGTAACAAAACCTGATCATCAAAGACAAGAAACGCAAAGTGGTTTCTCACTGCCAAGATCTCCGCGCTTCAGGAAGGCAAACCTGGATGCCCATGATGTGAAAGAATAAATAATTGCTGTGGGACTCCCCGTTTTTTGGAAAATCCCGATTCAGCTGGATAGCTTAAAATCATTCATAATGTTTCTAGAAAGAACGAAATAAAGAGGAAGAGTTCACGGAAAAGACTACTGACATTGGTGAGTTGGGTTTATCCAAGAAAGTGTCAGAGATGGTTGATTCCAACAACGGGTGCTCAGAGTTCTTGGTTCCACCAAAGGTTAATGCTTTACTTTGGTGAGACTGTACAAACCCAAGATCGGTGAAGGCGCTCCGGAAAATGTTAGGCATAGGGAAAGAACTTCAAACTATCCTGGAAAAAACAAAAACGAACAAGAATTCTTAAAGGTAGTCCTAATAAGGTAAAATCACCATCGATCTGCTATACTTACCAAATTAATTTCATGAAGGGACAAAAAAATAATGGTTATCTAAGTAAGAATATTTTCAGATAAAAATTACTGCAGAATTCAAGATCCTTTTCAAAAGCAAATGTTTACTAATACATAGTAACAGAAAACAACTAATATAACTATTATTGTTTCATTATTATTAATTAATTGTATTATTATTAATTGTAAATTACTGTTAATTTTAATTTTTGGGAAGCAATAAAAATAATTGAAAATTAGGACACACCAAATTTGTAAGAAAAATTTAATAGCTGATTTTGAATTTTCCATATTGAGAATATTAGTAAATTAATACTACTAATAATAATAATAAATATAATAATTGCAGAAGTTTATGGAGTAGTGTATGCAAAGGTTAATAAAGGTTAAGCGAGCACAAAAGTTAGCAGTTAGAGAGTGGGTGAGCTGCTGTCAACAAATTTTTTGAGAAAAAGAAAAGAAAAATTGGAGTGAGATTAAGAAGCTGGGAAACCCTTGAGTATGAATGAATTTGACTGTTAACAACAGAAGAAGAGAATTATTAGATGGCGAGATAGATGTATCAGGAAGGTGGAGGGAATTTTGTGTAGAACATGAATGTTGATGAAGACGGAAGCTGTGATTTCAGGCATTGACCAGGAAATAATAAGATCTTTTGGGAGTGAGGAAGAGCCAGATGTGAGTGTTGGTAAAATGTTTGAGACTTTTGGTAAAATGAAAGGTGGTAAATAAGTTGGTATTGATAAGAACAAGATAAAAATGTTAAAAACAGGTGGAAATATAGTTTTGGAGTGGTTGGTGCGGTTATTAAATAATGATGAAAGAAACGTAGGTGTACTATTCCTGGTATGAAGGAAAGAAGCAAAAGAGAGGGTAAGAATTATTGGGGAATAAGTCTGTTGAGTATATCTGGTAAGATGTTTGATAAAGGTATTATTGAATGAATTAATGATAAAACGGAGAGCAGGATCGTAGATGTACAGGGCAGTGGACGTGTAGACCAAGTGTTTACAATTGTATTTAGATTAAGGAAAAGTGTTTTGGTTGCAATTAGGACTTAAAAAGGCATATGATAGGGTGGATAAAGAAGCAAAGAGGCACCTGCTGCAAGTGTATAGAATAGGTGGTAGGTTATTGAAAGAAACAAAGCAATAGTGAAGCCCAGGTTAAGGTATGTAGGAGAGGAGAAAAAAAATATTTCCCCATAAAAATAGTTTAATAGAGTTATACATAGGTTATAAATGAAAGAAGGGGTTTTGTGAGAAGGGTGGGATGAAAGAGAAAGACTTCTAACACAAAGTAGATGAAACAGTTGTTTTTATGCTGATGACCTGAGGACACTCGTCAGATATTTGGGATTGAACAAGCGGATATGACAGACGAGTCAGCCAACATCATGGAAGAAGGAAACAGGGCGTGGTGCACTGAGATGTCTGTGTTGACCAGCGAACGTATCCATGGAGCAAAAATGGAAATGTATTGAAAGTATAGTGTACCCAACCTTCCGTAAGTACGAACATGGGAATAAATGTTGCAGCAAAGAAAGGTTGGAGGCAAAGGAGGAAGATGACGGTTAATGAATATCATGGAAAATGCAAGAATTCGTAGCTTGGAAATACGAAGGTGTTACGTTACTAAAAGTATTTTGCAGAAAACTGAAGAGGGATTGTTCAGATGACTTGGATATTTAGAGAGGATGGAACAAAATAGAATGACTTGAATGGTGTATAAATCAGTAGTGGAGGGACGGCGGGGTAGGGGTCATCCTAGGAAAGGTTGGAGGGAGAGGGTAAATGAGGTTTTGTGGTCGAGGAATTGATACATCCACCAAGAGTGTATCAGCTTGTTAGATAGAAGTGAGTGGAGACAAGTAGTTTTTATGGCTCTTTGTGCTGGTGGAGTGTGAGAAAGATAACATCCAAAAAGGAATTCAGGGAAACTGGTTATCCAGAATTGAGGGGTGGAGGTGGGAAGTACAGTGCCTGCACTATGGAGGAGAACTGGAGATATATGCAGTTTTGAACTATAGTATCGGGGCGACTCTGGCTACACGGTGTTGAAGTGAGTGATGGTGAAACTATTTCTTCTTCTCCGGGTCACCCTACCTCGGTTGGGGACGCTGGTGTTAAAAAATATCACAATAATAAGAATTAATAATATATACGAATAATTATAATAATAATGAGAATAATAATAATAATAAGACTAATAACAATAATGACTTCATTTCCTTCAAGTAATGAATACAACTTCACAGACCAAGCCGACAATGACATACCACAACGACAACCCTGTTAAGGGGGGTGCATGCAGGTCAATGGGGGCGGGGGCTGCGGGGGGGGGGGGGTGGGGGGGGGGGGGGGGGTTGGGGGGGGGGGGCGCAGATGGGCTGTGTAGCGTTAATCTTGCCCCCCCCATATGCGACCCACAACATTCCACTAACAGCCTGTACATAGTGAGGAACAGAGCACAGGTGTAAGAAAACAAGTCCTACGTTTCCCTGTGACAGGGGTCGATCCAGACCCCAGTGTTGACCTGTGTTAACCAAGATAATAAATTCAAACATTTTTCTGAAGAAGGTAAATTTAACTATAGTTTTTATCTTTGTTAGAGATTAAAATGATATATTTGACAGCCTATTAAATGGTTATTACAATATGATTATTTAGTGTTATTATATTATCTACTTAAAGACATAACGAACTCTTCGGAATCAATCTAATTGTGGACATTTTTTATCATATTTATTGATATAATTTGAAGTTGTTTTTGTTAATGTATATTAGAAGAATGTTTGAGGTTCAGTAAAGGATTGGCCGACTAGTACTATTAGGTATATTAGAAGGATGATTGTGGTTCATAAGGGATTGGTCTAATAAGGATACGATGTGTGGGGGAGGGGTTAATAACGGGTAGAACTTTCATAAAAGTTCTTTCCAATTCATTCTAGAATTAGGCTTATTGGATTGACGAAGGCCTCCTGATATTGTGCCAGAGTTTCTTGTTTTATTATTAAGAAACTAAAAGCAAGAATTATATCAAGTGAATAATTAAATATTATATCATTAACGAGAGTTAGAGACTATGATCATCCTCCCACCATTGTGTTTTATATTAACAAGAGTGAGAGACTAATGTGGACATCCACCCACCTTGTTGTTTTAGATTTACAAAGTGAAGACTGTGGTGGACTTCCTCCCAGCCAATGTTGTTTATATTTAACGAGGGTAGAGACGATGAAGGACATCCTCCCACCATGTTGTTTATATTAACAAGAAGAAGACAAGGAGACATCCTTCATCCATTGTTGGTTTATATAACAAGATGAGATACTAATGTGGACATCCGTCCCACAATTCATTGTTTGTATTAATAACAGAAGTGAGAGACTGTGTGACAATCCTCCCACCTATTGTTGTTTATATTAACAAGAGTGAGAGACTATGTGGACACCTCCCACCATTGTTGGTTATAGTAACAAGAGTGAGAAAACCTTAATGGGACATCCTCCCACCATTTGTTGTTTAATTAACAAGAGTGAAGACTGTGTGGACCATCCGCCGTCATTGGTGGTTTTATAGTAACAAGAGTGAGAGACTATTTGGACATCCTCCCTCCCAACCTTCGTTGGTTTTATATTAACAAGATGAGAGACTATGTGGACTTCCTCCCACCAATGTTGTTTATTATTAACAAGAGTGAGAGACTATGTGGACCATTCCTCCCACCATTTTGTTTATAATTAACAAGAGTGAAGACGACGTGGACATCCGTCTCCACCAGGGTTGGTTTAGAGGATCAAGATGAGAGAACTGTGTGACAATCCTCCTTCCATGCTGTTTATATTAACAAGAGGGAGAGACCTGTGTGGACATCCTTCCACATCGTTGTTTATATTAACAAGAGTGAGAGTCTATGGGGACATCCTCCACCATGTTGTTATATTAACAAGAGGGAAGACGGTGTGGACATCTTTCCACCTTGTTTGTTTATATTTCAAGAGTGAAGAACGATACGACATCCTTCCACCATTGTTTTTTATATGTAACAAGTGAAGAGACTTGTGACAGCCTCCGCCACCCATTGTGCACTTTATAATTAACAAGAGTGAAGTCTATGTGACCATCCTCCCACCATTGCTGTTTATAGTAACAAGATGAGAGACTATGTTGACATCTCCCCATTGTTGTTTATATGAACAAGATGAAGACTATGTGACATCCTCCCACCATTGTTGTTTTATATGAACAAAGTGAGAGACATGTGGACATCCTCCCTCCATTGTTGTTATATTAAACAAGAGTGAGAGACTATGTGGAACATCCTTCCACCAGTTTGTTTATATTAAACAAGAGTGGAGACTATGTTACAACCTCCCACCATTGTTGTTTATATAACAAGAGTGAGAGACTGTGGGGACATCCTCCTTCCATTGCTGTTATCTTAACCTAGAGTAAGAACTGTTGGACATCCTTCCACCATCGTTGTTTAATGAACAAGAGTGAGAGTCTATGTGACCATCCTCCCACCATTGTTGTTTATATTAACAAGAGTGAGAGACTGGTGGGACAATCCTTCCACCATTGGTGTTTAAATTAGCAAAGAGAAGACTATGTCGACATCCTTCCACCATTGTTGTGATATTAACAAGTGGAGAGACTGTTGGACACCCTTCCACCATTGATGTTTATATAACAAGACTGAGAGACAGGTTGGCCATCCTCTCACAATGCTGTTTATTATGAACAAGAGGAGAGACTATGTGGTCATCCGCCCTCCATTGTTGTTTATATTAACCAGAGGGAGAACTATGTGGACATCCCCCACCATTTGTTGTTTATATTAACACATGAGAGACTATGTGGACACCTCCCTCCATTGTTGTTTATATTAACAAGAGTGAGAGACTAAGTGGACATCCTTTCCACAGTGTTGTATTATATTAACAAGAGTGAGAGACTATGTGGACATCCTCCCTACCATTGTTTTGTTTTATATTAACAAGATAGAGACTGTGTGGACATCCTCCCCCCCATTGTTTGTTTATATTAACATGATGAAGACATGTGGACATCCTCCACCATTGTTGTTTAATAACAGAGTGGAACCTCTGTGGACCATCCTTCCTCCATTGTTGTTTATATTAACCAAGATAGAGACTAGGTGGACATCCTTCCTCCTTGTTGGTTTATATTAAACAAAGTGAAGACGATTGGACAATTCTCCCACCATGTTGGTTTATATTAACAAAGTGAGAACTATGTGGACACCTCCCACCATGTTGTTTAATTAACAAGATGAGAGACTGTGTGGACATCCGCCTTCCATTGCTGTTTATTTGAACAGAGTGAGAGACTGTTGAGGACATCCTCCACATTGTGGTTTATATTAACAAATGTGAGACTATGTGGACATCCTTCCACCATTGTTGTTTATATTAACAAGAGTGAAGACTATGTGGAACATCCGTTCCTCCATTGTTTTTATATTAACAAGAGTGAGAGACTGTGTGGACCATCCTGCCCACCATTGTTGTTTATATTAACAAGAGTGAGAGACTATGTGGACATCCTTCCCTCCATTGTTGTTTATATTAACCAAGAGTGAGAGACTATGGGACAATCCATCCACCATTGTGTTTATATTAACAAGAGTGAGAGCTATGTGGACATCCCTTCCAACATTGTTGTTTATATTAACAAGAGTGAGAGACTATGTGGACATCCTTCCACCATTGTTGTTTATATTAACAAGAGTGAGAGACTATGTGGACATCCTTCCACCATTGTTGTTTATATTAACAAGAGTGATAGACGATGGACATCTTCCTGCATTGTTGTTTATAGTAAATGAGAGTGAGAGACATGTCGACTCCTTCCACCATTGTTGTTTATATTAACAAGAGTGAGAGACTATGTGGACATCCTTCCTCCATTGTTGTTTAAATTACTTTTTGATGATGTAATTAAAGAAATTATCTCCAAGGTTGTGGAATTTGGGATCCAAGTTTTTTTTTAGAATAAATAAAACTGTGTGATCTTACAGGTCTTTGGTTTTGTAAAATAAACATTACAAAATTATTAGGTTAATAATATGGCAAAATATTATTTACCAAATGAAAGTGCAGAGGAGTGTGAATTTTAAATCATACAGAAAAAAAAATTATGAACAATACAAATAGTTGGAGAATGAATCTGTGAAAGTTTTGTGCAAATTTAGGATGTTTAAAATTTTAAATAAAAATTATTTACTCAAGATTTTTAGAAGCTTATTAAAATTAATTTTGACACATTTAATTGATTTTGTTTAAAAAATACGTTTGTTTCTGACTGCAACTCTGGGATTACTAAATACAAATATTAAGTGCAGGATTTTATTGGGCCAGTAATAGTTTTATCATTTTGAAATATTAGAATTTTGGGGGGTTATCTACGATAATATAGTTATAATCTTAATTTTTTTCTTATAGGTTTGTAATTAAAGTAATGTTGTTTTACAAACCAGATAATTAAATAATTGATTATAATACTTCTGGATTGTTTTATCTTGTTTCACTAGTAAAACTTGCATATTATTTTTCGTTTCATTCCAGTTTTTCAATGATACGTTTCCAATTTATTTTCTTTAAAATAATTTGTATATAATAAGTCGAGAATAATTGCTACAAAGACCATGAAGCAACAAGATGTTTATTAAGTAGTTGTTACCAAACACTTACGTAGTGTTACTAACACGTAAGTAGTTGTTTACTTAACACTTAATTAGTTGTTACTAACACTTAAGTATTGTTACTAACACTAAGTAGATGTCACTAACACTGAAGTAGATTCACTAACAACTTAAGTAGATTCACTAACACAAGTAGTGTCACTAACACTTAAGTAGTTGTTACTAACACTTAAGTAGTTGTCAATAACACTTAAGTAGATGTCACTAACACTTAAGGAGTTGTCACTAACGCTTAAGTAGTTGTCACTAACACTTAAGTAGTTGTCACTAACACTTAAGGAGTTGTCACTAACACTTAAGGAGTTGTCACTAACACTTAAGGAGTTGTCACAACTCTTAAGGATTGCACTAACATTAGTGTGACACTTACACTTAAGAGTTTGTCACTAACACTTAAGGAGTTGTCAAATAACACTTAAATATTGTCACTATCACTTAAGTAGTTGTCACTAACACTTAAGGAGTTGTCACTAACGCTTTAGGGGTTTGGTCACTAACGCTTAAGTAGTTGTCACTAACACTTAGTAGTTGTCATTTAGCACTTAAGTATTTTCACTAAGATAAGAATATAAGAACATAAAGAAACGAAGGAACACAGCAAACAGGCCTACTGACACCATGCGGACAGGTTTCTTTGTCCCCACCCGTAGTAGTTAAAGATCGCCGGTATTCCTCCCGCCCGGGCCTTTTTCCCACGTGGTGGCCCGGCCTTGGCTCCCTTTTAGTAGGTCTAGACTTAAGTCTCCCATGGGAGGAAGGCACAAGTACCTCCTAAACTTTGAGGACCAAACGGTCCCCAGGCCTTGCCACAAGCTAGGCCTCTCTTGGTCTGCCATCCCCGCCCAAGGGGCAATGGAATGACAGTCTTATGAGCTAAAACTCGGGCTCATGCACCTACCCGACCCGAAAGGGTTAGGCATTGTGTCGATCTCCCCCCCGATTAGACCACTGATCTCACCCGCGGGATTAATCCCAATGACCCACCCAGTCGGGCCATGCCACTCAAGGTGCGCATTGCACAAGACCAAGCACACAAGCTAGGGCAGGTCCACTCACACCCACCCACCCACACCCACTCATGATTTATCTAACCTATTTTTAAAAACAACACAACGTTTTTAGCCTCATAACTGTCTAGGGAGTTTGATCCACTCATCCACAACTCTATTTCCAAATCAGTGTTTCCCTATATCCGTCCTGAATCTGAATTTTTTCCAAAATTGAAACCATTGCTGCGAGTCCGTCTTGGCTGGAATGTTCAGCTGCTATTTACATCCTCTTTATTAATTCCTGTTTCCATTTATACACCTCGATCATATGCCCCCTAATTCGACGTCCTTTCGAGAGAGTGCAAATTTCAGCCTCAGTCTATCCTCATAGGAAGATTTCGATACATGGGATCAGCTTTGGTCTCCTCCCTTTGTATCGTTTTCCAGAGCATTTATATACATTCGGTAATACGGAGACCAGAATGAGCAGCCATAGTCTAAATGAACCTAACCAAGGATATATACATTGAAGAACAACCTGAGACTCTAGTATTTATACTTCTAGATCGTAAGCCAAGAACTCTGTTAGATTTATTGCGAACACTAATTCACTGTTGTCTTGGTTTAGGTTACTGCTAACCAAATTCCAAATAATTCTCGCAATCCAGCAGTATTAAGATTTACATAATTTAGTATTAATATGTGCATATTATTTAACTGTCCATCATTAGAACTTTGCATTTACCAAATTAAACTGCATCTGCCACTTCTCCGACCTCGCGCATCCTTTTCAAATCATTCCCTGAGTGCTCTAATTTCTCATATAAGATTGGACGGCCTATTTTGCTGTCATCACAAATTTGCTGATTCGCTATTTATTCCATCATCTAGTCGTCTTGTAAATTGTGAACAGCAACGGGCCTAACATTGACCCCCTGAGGAACACCCGCGTGTGACGTCCCCCATTCTGAATTTCTCCCCATTTATGCAAACACTCTGCTGCCTATTTGTCAGTCATGCTCATCCAGGAAAAAAAGTCGCCACCTATGCCGAGTCGTAAGTGTCCTCAATGGCCTCTGGTGTGGAATTCATCGAAAAGCCTTACTGAAGTCCACAGACACAATATCATATTTAATTACCATATGCTATCCTCCTCAAACATCTTAGTGAAAAAAGAGTATACATTAGTAAGCCAGGAAACGCCCCTTTGGAAAACCGTGGGTGATTCATTAATCCAATCGGTGCCTGTCAAGAGGGCTACGAAAGCTTCAGCAATTATTGATTCATAAATTTTCCCAACTATTAGGAGTAAGCTATTGTCTATAGGTTCGAAGCCAAGACCTGTCACCTGCCTGTAAATAATAGTACATTGCCATGTCCACTTACAGGCACTATGCAGTTGTAGTGAGATGTTAAAAATTTACCCAAAGGGGTCTAAGTTGCCTCTTTACATTCCTTTAAGACCGGCAAACAGGTCATCAGGATCTTGGGATTTGTTAAGTTTAGTTTCCTATTTGTCTGCGGACCATGTCACTAGTTTACACTCAATCGGCATAGTTTATATCATCCTGTTCAACAGAATCTATGATTCAGATATCGCTAGAATTTCCTGGGTGAAAACTGGGAGGAAGCAGGTATTTAGAATTTTCAATACTTATCCGTATCACTGTCAGAACGGACCAAGTGACTCTAAGTGGCAATCTTGTCCCCGATTCTTACTTCTGTATACCTGAAAGAACCCTTTGGTTAGTCTTTGAATCCCTTGCGACCTTAGCTTCATAATCCCTTTTTTGCGTTTCCTTAATACTTTTTTTATTTCTCCTCTTTAATTGAATATATTGTTCTAACTTCCCTTTCCCCTCGTTTTGATACACCGATATTTGCCGCTCTTTGACCAATGAGAGCTTTAATCGATTGTTCATTCCATATGGGATCATTTTGTAAGATCTAATATCTCTACTCGATCGAAAGCGTCTGGGCAGCTGGACTATGCTTCGGAAAAATGCAATAGTGGCAACCAAGACAAACTACCTGACCCATAGTCAGGACATCCCCAATAACCACCCAAGTAACAAGTGTTTAGTGACAACCTCCCTGAAAAGTGTTGTTAGTGACAACACTAAGTAGTTGTCACTATCACTTAAGTAGTTTGTCACTAACATTCAAGTAGTGGTCCACTATCACTTAAGTAGTTTGTCATTAACAACTTATTAGTTGTCACTAGCACTTGAATTATTGTCACAACCTCTTAAGCGTTGTCATTAACACTTAAGAATTTCACTAGCACTTAAGAGTTGACACTTAGCTCAGTAGTAGTAACCAATACCTTAACCAGTGGACCAGTAAGATGACTCACTACCAACCGTCTCTCCTGATCACTGTCTGTATTCATATTGCTGCTGACCACAGCAGTATTTCCAAAGACCCCCTCTCAATGGTACTGTAGCGGTCCAGTCTGTTTTATACGAGAGTGAGCAAGAGAGGCAGGCCGGCTGTTTGCTCTTCCATAACTTGACCAGGATAATATACATACTTCCAGCCTTACGGGAGTATTACTTTAACCCTATCCACGGTTCGAACCCCCACATGATACTTACACTAAAGTAGTTGTCACTAACATTAAGTAATTAATGCGAACACTGATAGGTGGACACTAACACTTAAGGAGTTGTCACAATCACGTAAGTATAGTCCACTAGCACATAAGTATTTGGTCACTAAAACAGATAATAGTATCACTAACCCTTAAGTAGTATCCTAACACTTTAGTCAACTAACACTGAATTAGTTTCACTAACACTAAAGTAGTTGCCACTAACACTAAAGTGTAGTTCCGAACACGTTATCATTTTGTCAGGTAAAACTTCAGTAGTTTGAACTAACACTTAAATTTTTAGGAATATTTGTGTAAACATTTAGTTGCTGGGTCGGATTTCGGTTATGTTTAGTGTTATAATTTTAGTGGTTTGTTTAATACTGGAATTGTAATGTAATAGTTATAGTGTTTGTTGTATACTGGAAATTGTTTATGTAATATTTTAGTGTTTGTTTACACTTAATGTTTATGTAATATTTAGTGTTTGTTTATACTGGAATGTTTTTGTAATATTTAGTGGTTTGTTTATATGGATTGATATTAATATTTTAGTGTTTTGTTTTTATACTGAATGGGTTTATGTAATATTTAGTGTTTGTTATACTGAATGTTTATGTAATATTTAGTGTTTGTTTATACTGGAATGTTTAGGTAATATTGTAGTGTTTGTTTATACTGGAATGTTTAGGTAATTTTAGTGTTTTGTTTATCACTGGAATGGTTTATGTAATATTTAGTGTGGTGTATAAGGGTAATGGTGTATGGAAGAGTTAGTGTTTTTTATACTGAATGTTTATGTAATATTTAGTGGTGGTTTAAACTGGAATGTTTTATATAATTTAATGTTTGTTTATACGGAATGTTATGTAATATTTATGTGTTGTTTTTACTGAATTTAGTGGAAGATTTAGTAGTTGTTATACTGGAATGTTTATGTAATATTTAGTGTTTGGTTATACTGGAATGTTTATGTAATATTTTGTGTTTGTTTATACTGGAATGTTTATGTAAGATTTCGTGTGTGTTTATACGGCATGTTTATGTAATGTTTAGTGTTTGTTAATACTGGAATGTTTATGTAATATTATGTTGGGTTTATACTGAATGTTTATGTAATAAGTATTTTTGTGTAAACTGGAATGTTTTGTAATATTTAGTGTTTGGTTTTATACGGAAGGGGTGAGGTGGATAATTTTATTGTTTGTTTTAACTGAATGTTTATGTAATATTATGGGTTGTTTATACTGGAATGTTTGATGAAGAGGGATGTGTGGTGTATTACGGAAGGTTTATGGAATATGTAGGGTTGTTTATTCTGAATGTTATGTAAATAATAGTGTTTGTTTAATAGCTGGAAATTTGATGAATATTTTAGGGTTGTTTTATCAGGAATATGGTAAGTTTAATTTAATTTTTATTTTGTAGATATTTATATAAGATAAATTACTCGTCACAAAGCTAGGGTTAACGGGTCAGCTATATACCTTCCACAACTCTAAGACCTCCACAAGCTATCATACCTGCCACAGCTTTTAAGACACCGCCACAAGCTAATACCTTCCACATGCTATAATCCCTTCCCAAGATTATAAATACCTCCACAAGCTATAAACCTTCCACAAGCGATAATGCCTTCCACAACCGATATACCTTCCACAAAGCTATAATACCTTCCACAAGCCATATACCTGCCACAATCTATAATACCTTCCACAAGCTATAATACCTTCCACAAGAGATTATACCTGCACAAGCTATAATAACTTCCACAAGCTATAATACCGGCCACAAGCGATACCTTCCACAAGCCTATAATACCGCCACAAGCTATTAATAACTCCACAAGCATAAATACCTGCCACAACTATAATACCTGACACAAGTTATAAGACTTCCACATAGCTAATAATACCATCCACAAGATTAATACCTTCCACAACTATAATACCTGCCACAAGCTTAATACCTTCCACAAGATCAATACCTTCGACAAGCCTTATAATACTTTTTCCACAAGCTATAATACCTTTCAACAAGCTATAACCCTTCCACAAGCTAAACACCGTCCACAAGCTATTACCTGCCAACAAGCTATATATCCTTCCAAAAAACTAATACCGTCCACAAAGCTGTAATAACCTGTCACAACTTTAATACCTGCCACATCTATAATACATTTCTCAAACTATAATACCCTTCCCACAACCTGTAATACCTTCCAAATCGATTAATACCTTCTACAAGCGATAATACCCTTCTACAAGCTATAAATACATTCTACAAGCTAGAATATCCTGCTACAAGCTAGAAGACCTTCTACAAGCTATACCTTCAACAAGCTATAATACCTTCCACAAGCTATAATACCTTTCATAATTTATAATACCTTTCTCAAGCTATAATACCTTCCACAAGCAATAATACCTACCACAAGCTATAATATCTTTCCCCAACCTATAATACCTTCACAAAGCTGTAATCCGTAGTACAAGCTATATATTTCACAAGCTATAATACCTTCTACAAGCTATAATATCTTCCATAAGTTATAGTAATTATCGCAAGTTATAGAACCTTCCACAAGCTATATTACGTATCACAAAATATGGAACTTCCCATAAACTAAAGATCCTTCAAGTTTTAATACCTTTAACAAGCTATAGTATCTTAAACACGCTTTAATATCTTCCACAAAAAAAATTATCATCCACATTACAACCCAGGAGTCCAAATGGCCTGTTATCCTGGGTGTAACGGGAGCAAAATAAACACAGCAGAAAAGTTTTGACTTATATTATCATTCATCAATTTAGAACAGCAATATGTACACTATATACACTAAGTACATTGATATGTATTAGTGCACTCCACAGTAAGCAAGGCAGAAATAGAAGGCCACAATAGCAACCGTGCTTCAAAACAGCTCTAGAAGGGAATGACATTGGGCAACAGGAAGCGGTACCCACAAGAATCCCTCTGCGATTGCCATAACCAGCTCTTATTGCGAGAACCTGGCACGAGTTGAATGACGGGCCCCTCATCAACTCTTAACAACCGGTATCGCTGGTCGGGGAGATAGCCTGTAAATGAGGGTGTGTAATGCGCCGAATAATGTTATTTTTTATAGGTTATTAAACATTTCAGTACAGGGAATAAATAATTAACAGAAAAGCAAACCATCAACAGTATATATAAAAATACATAGATAGGTAGACATATACACAACCACATCATCCACATATATACTATATATACAGATACATACACATACACACACATTCATTCATTTATATATATATATATAATATATATAATAATATATATAAAATATATATAGATATATATATATAAATATAATAGATATATAATAGATATATACAAAACATACACATATAACATCATACATAGACATACACACTTATACATTCATATATATCATTTACATTCACACATACAGATATTATACTACATACACACACCACATATTATTTTAGTTACAGTACACGAAATAATCGAATAACACAGAAAACGATACGAGAATTGATTATCTATATAAATAGATAGATCGGTCGGTAAAACTTATCTATCGTTGACAATACGAATAAGAACAAACTAAAACTCAGGAGCAAGTAAATTTAAAACTATACTCATCTGCAATAATGACATTATCATTATAGAGTGAAACAACAACCAGAATATAGGAATCAGTTTTCCAACTAATTGGACTTGACACCACAATATATTACCAAACACAAGGATTCCTCGCCCAGCTGCCGGTGAGGGTGATCGTTTGCTACTCCTCTCTGACAGCGCAAGTGCGAGCCAGGCTGTCCACAATGGTGGTTTGGGGTGCGACGCAGAATGAACACTGTCGTATAGAATTACTGAGAGGTACAATTAATCTAGATTCGGGGGGCGTTGACGTTGGTTTTGCCTCTGATTATTCGAGAAGACATATGGATTGAGGATTGCGGCCTTACGGTGTAAGCCGTAAATGGAAACTACCGAATGTTCGTGAAACTGCTGTCATACACACGGTATAGATCTACTTGCTCATTAATCAGGATGTTGCATATCGAGGTTAACGAGGAATCCCTGGTAAAAGGAGTTGTACAAAACGTTTAAGTATTGTCACAACATTAAGAGTTATCCAAACCCTAGGAGTTGTCACTAAACATTTAAAGGATTTTCACAAAACACTTAAGGAGTTGTCACAAACATTTAAAGGAGTTGTCACTAACAAGTAGTTACATAACATTTAAAGGGGTTTGCCAAAACATT
Organism: Cherax quadricarinatus; assembly: GCF_026875155.1. Taxonomy (NCBI): domain Eukaryota; kingdom Metazoa; phylum Arthropoda; class Malacostraca; order Decapoda; family Parastacidae; genus Cherax; species Cherax quadricarinatus. Next base: position 247,261 of record NC_069489.1, on the reverse strand, counting down.
TAAGGGAGTTGTCAATAACATTTAAAATAGTTGTCACTAACTTTTTAATAGTTGTCACTAACATTAAGGAGTTGTCATAACGCTTAAGGATTGTCACTACGCTTAAGTATTTGCACAACATTTAAGTATTTTCTTTAGCACTTAAGTGTTGTCACTAAGATAAAAATTTTAAAAGAACAAAAGAACAAAGGAAAACTGAAAACAGGCCTACTGCCCCATCGGGCATTTTTTTCTTTCCCCCCCCGGTGTATTTAAAAGATCGCCGGTTTTTCCCCCCGGCCCGGCCTTTTTCCATGTGGTGGGGGCCCTTGGCCCCCTCTTTAGGGAGTGTCGACTTAGTTATGGGGGGGCACAAGTACCTCCTAATTTTGGGCCAAAACTGCCCCAGGCCTCCCACAAGCTAGGCCTCTCTGGTTCCCCAATCCCCCCCCAAGGGGGGTAAGGGGAATGACAGTCTTATGAGCTAAAACTCGGGCTCAGGCCCCACCCTACCCTAAAAGGGTTTAGGCAGGTTGTCAAATTCCCCCCGGTTTTAGACCATGAATCACCGCGGGATTATCCCATCCCCCAACCATTTCGGGCCCATCCACTCAAGGGTGGGCATTGCACAGACCAAGCGCAAACTAGTCAGGTCCAAATCCAAAACCCCCCCCACCCACACCCACTCATGTATTTATCTAACCTATTTTTAAAACTACAAACGTTTTAGCCTCAATAACGTACAGGAGTTTTTATCCATATCCCCAACTTATTACAAATATGGTTTCCATCCCTTTCCCGAATCTGAATTTTTCCAAAAAGAAACCCCGCGCGAGTCCCGTCTTTGGGTGGGAAAATTTCAGCGTGTATTTTTCCCTTTATTTATTCCTGTTTTCCATTTAAACACCTCGATCTATTCCCCCCAAATTTTTACTCCTTTGAAGAGGTGCAAATCAGGGCCTCATTATCCTCATAGGGAAGATTTGATACATGGGATCATCTTGTCATCCTCCTTTTTTACGTTTTTCCAAGCATTTATATACATTTTGTAAAAAGGAACCAGACGAGCAGTGTCAAATGAAACCAACCAAGGATAATACAGTTGAAGAACAACTGAGGATTCTATTATTTATACTTTAGGGTTCGGACCAAGAAAAATCTGTTAGATTTATTGCGAACATAAATTTACTTTTCTTGGTTTTGGTTTTGCCCCAACCAGAATTCCTAAAAAATTCTCGCAATCGCTATTAGATTTACATAAATTTGTTTATAGTGGCATGATTATTAAAACGTCCAAAAATTTAGAACTTTCTTTACCAAATTTAAAAATCATCTGCCACTTCTCCGACCATCGCGTCAGTCTATTCAAATCATCCTGGAGTGCTCTAATGTCCTCATTAGAATGAATTGGACGGCCTATTTTGCTGTCATCAGCAAATTTGCTTATGTCGCTATTTATTCCATCATCTATGTCGTCTATGTAAATTGTGAACAGCAACGGGCCTAACACTGACCCCTGAGGAACACCGCTTGTGACGTGCCCCCATTCTGATTTCTCCCCATTTATGCAAACTCTCTGCTGCCTATTTGTCAGTCATGCCTCTACCCAGGAAAAAATTTCTCCACCTATTCCGTGTGCCTTAAGTTTCCTCAATGGCCTCTGGTGTGGAATTCTATCGAAAGCCTTACTGAAGTCCACATACACAATATCATATTCATTACCATGATCTACCTCCTCAAACATCTTAGTGAAAAAAGTTAGTAAATTAGTAAGACAGGAACGCCCCTTTGTAAAACCGTGTTGAGATTCATTAATCAATTGTGCCTGTCAAGATGGCTCGAAATGCTCAGCAATTATTGATTCTCCATAAATTTTCCCACTATGGAGGTAGGCTTATTGGTTCTATAGTTCGAAGTCCATGGACCTGTCACCTGCCTTGTAAAATAGATTATTACTTTCCATTTTCCACTTATCAGGCACTATGCCAGTTGGTAGTGAGATGTTAAATGTTTAGCCAAAGGTGTGCTAAGTTCCTCTTTACATGCCTTTAAGACCCATGCAAACAGTCATCAGGACCCTGGGGATTGTAGGTTTTTGTTTCCTATTTTGTTGAGGACCATGTCACTAGTTACTGCAATCGTGCATAGTTTATTATCATCCTGTTCTACATATCTATTATTTTCAGGAATATCGACTAGTATATTTCCTGGGTGAAAACTGGGAGGAAGCAGTATTTGTAGAATTTCATACATATCCTTTCACTGTCAGTGAACTGACCAGAGTTCTCTTAAGTGGGCCATCTTGTCCCGTTTCTTACTTCTTATACCTGAAAGAAACCCTTTTGGGTTAGTCTTTGAATCCCTTGCGACCTTAGCTTTCATAATCCCTTTTTGCTGTTCTTAAGACTTTTTTTATTTGCTCTTCTGATTGTATTATTTGGTTTCTTAACTCCCATCCCGTTTTCGGATACACCTATATATGCCTATTTTTTGACCAATGAAGATGCTTTAATCTATTGTTCATCCATATGGGATCATTTTTGTAAGAGCTAATCTCTCTTCTCGGAACTATAAAGCTGGTCTGGGCACATGGAACTATGCTCTGAAAAATGCAATATTGGCAACAAAGATCACCTACCTGACCATAGTCAGGACATCACAATTAACCCACCCAAGTAACAAGTGGTAGTGACAACACTCCTTGAGTTTTAGTGACAAAACACTTAAGTTGTTGTCACTAACACTTAAGTAGTTGGTCACTAACATTCAAGATAGTGGTCACTAACACTTAAGTAGTTGTCATTAACACTTAAGTAGTTGTCACTATCACTTGAATAATTGTCACTAACTCTTAAGCAGTTGTCATTAACACTTAAGTAGTTTTCACTAGCACTTAAGTAGTTGACACTTATCTCAGTAGTAGTAACCAGTTACCAGTAACCAGTGTACCAGTAGATGACTCACTACCAACCGTCTCTGCCTGAGTCACTGTCTGTATTCATATTGCTGCTGACCACAGCAGTATTTCAAAGACCCCCTCACATATGGGTACTGTAGCGGCCCGTCAGTTATACGAGAGTGAGCAAGAGAGGCAGGCCGGCTGTTTGGCTCTTCCATACTTACCATTATAATTATACATACTTCCAGCCTACGTGAGTATTACTTTACCCTATCCACGTGTTCGAACCCCCACATGATACTTACACTAAAGTAGTTGTCACTAACAATTAAGTAATTAATGCTAACACTTAATTAGTTGACACTAACACTTAAGTAGTTGTCACAAACACTTAAGTAGTAGTCACTAGCACTTAAGTAGTTGTCACTAACAGATAAGTAGTAGTCACTAACACTTAAGTAGTAGTCACTAACACTTTAGTCACTAACACTTAATTAGTTGTCACTAACACTAAAGTAGTTGTCACTAACACTAAAGTAGTAGTCACTAACACTTAAGCAGTTGTCATTAAAACTTCAGTAGTTGACACTAACACTTAAATTTTTATTATATTTGTGTAAACATTTAGTTTCTGGTTCGTTATTTCGGTTATGTTTATTTTATGTAATATTTAGTGTTTGTTTATACTGGAATGTTTATGTAATATTTAGTGTTTGTTTATACTGGAATGTTTATGTAATATTTAGTGTTTGTTTACACTGGAATGTTTATGTAATATTTAGTGTTTGTTTATACTGGGAATGTTTATGTAATATTAGGGTTTGTTTATACTGGAATGTTAATGTAATCATTTAGTGTTTGTTTATCTGGAATGTTTATGTAATATTTAGTGTTTGTTTATACTGGAATGTTTATGTAATATTTAGTGTTTGTTTATACTGGAATGTTTATGTAATATTTAGTGTTTGTTTATACTGGAATGTTTATGTAATATTTAGTGTATGTTTATACTTGGAATGTTTATGAAATTTAGTGTGTGTTTATCCTGGAATGTTTATGTAATATTTAGTGTTTGTTTATACTGGAATGTTTATGTAATATTTAGTGTTTGTTTATACTGGAATGTTTATGTAATATTTAGTGTTTGTTTTATACTGAATGTTTATGTAATATTTAGTGTTTGTATATACTGGAATGTTTATTTAATATTTAGTGTTTGTTTATACTGGGGAATGTTTAAGTAATATTTAGTGTTTGTTTTATACTGGAATGTTTATGTAATATTTTAGTGTTAGTTTATACTGGAATGTTTATTGTAATTATTTAGTGTTTGTTTATACTGGAAATGTTTATGTAATATTTAGTGCTTTGATAATACTCGGATGTTTATGTAATATTTACGGTTTGATATTACTGGAATGTTTATTTAATATTTAGTGTTTGTGTTTACTGGAAATGTTTTTGTAATAATTTAGTGTTTGTTTATACTGGTATGTTTATGTAATATTTAGTGTTTGTTTATACTGGAATGTTTATGTAATATTTAGTGTTTGTTTATATGGATGTTGATGTAATATTTTGTGTTTGTTTATACTGGAATGTTTATGTAATATTTAGGTGTTTGTTTATTAAGGAATGTTTATGTAAATATTTAGTGTTTGTTTATACTGGAAATGTTTATGTAATTTTAGTGTTTGATTTATACTGTAAATAGTAAGGTGTAATTAAATTTTTATTTGATTTAGAAATTTTATAAGATAAAGTACCTTCACAAAGTTTGGTTAACTGTTCACGCTTTAATATCCCTTCCACAAGCTATAATACCTTCCACAGCTATAATACCTGCACAAGCTTATATTCCTGCCACAAAGCTATATTACTTCACCAAGCTATTAATACCTTCCACAAGTTATAATACCTGCCCACAAGCTATAATACCTTCCACAAGCTATAATACCTTCCACAAGCTATAATACCTTCCACAAGCTATAATACCTTCCACAAGCTATATTACCTGCACAAGCTTTAATACCTTCCACAAGCTATAATACCTTCCACAAGATATAATACCTGCCAAAGCTATAAATACCTTCCACAAGCTTTAATACCTTCCACAAGCATTACCTTCCACAAGCTATAATAACTGCCACAAGCTATATACCTGCACAAAGCTATAATACCTGCCACAAGCTATAATAACTGACACAAGTTAGAATACCTTCCACAAGCAATAATACCTTCCACAAGTATAATACTGCCACAAGGCTATAATACCTCCACAAGCTATAATACCGTCCACAAGATATAATACCTTCAACAAAGCTATAAACTTCCACAAGCTATTAATACCTTTCACAAGCTTTAACACCTTCCACAAGATATATCACCTTCCACAAGCTATTAATACTGCCACAAGCTATAATGCTTCCACAAAATAATACTTCCCACAAGCTGTAATACCTTCCACAAGCTATAATACCTTTTTTTTTTTCCCCCCCCAAAACCCAAGCTTTAATAACCTTTCACAAACTTATAATACTTCCACAACCTGTCATACCTTCCACAATTAATAATACTTCTAAAAGCTTTATACCTTCTACAAGCCATAATACCTTCATACAAGCTTAAAATACCTTCTACAAGTATAATACTTCTACAAAGCTATACCTTCCACAAGCTATAATACCTTCCACAAGCTATAATACCTTCATAATTTATAAGTACCTTTCTCAAGCTATTATACCTTACACAAGCAATTATACCTACCACAAGCTATATAATTATTTTTCACATCCTTATAATCCCTTCTACAAGCTGTAACTACCTTATACAAGCTATATTATCTTTTCCAAAGCTATAAATAACCTACTACAAGTATAATCTCTTCATAAGTTATAGTAATTAATCGCAAGTTATAGGAACCTTCCACAAGCATATTCCGTATCACAAAAATATGGGAACTTCCCATAACTAACGATCTTCAAGTGTTAATACCTTTAACAAGCTATAGTATCTTAATCACGCTTTAATATCTTCCACAAAAAATATTATTCATCCACATTACAAACCCAGGAGTCCAAAAATGGACTGTTTCTGGGTTGTAACGGGAGCAAAATAAAACACAGCAGAAAAGTTTTGACTTTATATTATCATCATCAATTTTGAACAGCCATATGTACACTATTTACACTAAGTACATTGATTAATTGTATTAGTGCACTAACGGTAAACGCAAGCTGAAATAGAAATCCACAAGATAGCGACCGTGCTTCAACCAGCTCTAGAATGGGAATGACAAGGGCAGACAGGAGAGTGGTACCCACATAACCTCTGCGATTGCCAAAACCATCTTCTTATTGGCTAGAACCTGGTCACTAGTTGAATGACGGGGCCCCATCATCAACTCTTAACAACCTGGTTCGCTGGTTGGGGGAGATAGCCTGTAAATGAGGGTGTGTACATGCGCCGAATAAAGTTTTTTTTTTATATTTTATTAAAACATTTCAGTACATGGAATAATAATTAACAGAAAACAAACCATCAACAGGTATATATAAAATACATAGATAGGTAGGACATATACACACGCACATCATCCACACATATACATATATATACATATACATACACATACACACACATACATATCATATATATATATATATATATATATATAATAATATATATAAATATATATATATATATATATATATAATATATATATATTATATATATATATATATATACATATACATACACATATATACACATACATATACATACACACTTATACATTCATATATACATATACATTCACACATACATATACTTATACATACATACACAAACACATATATTTTATTTAAACAGTACACGAAATAATAAATAACACATAAAACGATACGATAATTGATATCTATATAATAGATAGATAGGTCGGGGAAAACTTATCTAACTTTGACAATACGAATAAGAACAAACTAATACTCAGGAGCCCAGTAAATTTAAAACTAAACTCATCTGCAATAATGACATTATACATATAGAGTGAACAACAACCATAATATAGGAAACAGTTTCCAACTAAGTGGACTTGACACCACAATGATAATACAATACAAAAGTGATTCCTCGCCCAGCTGCCGGTGAGGGTGGACGTTTGCTACTCCTCTCTGACAGGCGCAAGTGCTAGCCAGGCTGTCACAATGGTGGTTGGGGTGCGACGCAGAATTAACACTGTCGGCATAGAATTACTGAGAGGTACAATTAATCAAGATTCGGCGTTGACGTTGTTGCCTCTGATTATTCGAGAGACATATGGGATTGAGGATTGCGGCCTTTACGGTGTAGCCTTAAATGGAAACTACCGAATGTTCGTGAAACTGCTGTCATCACACGTGTATGAGGATCTACTTGCTCATTATCAGGATGTTGCTATCGAGGTTAACGAGGGCATCCTGGTAAAGATGGTCGATGTTTCGAGTCAATTTACGTATGTAAAGTTACGTAATGTGCCTTTCGAGGCAAATGAAGCTGACCTACGTAGTGTGTTCGGGAAGTTGGAACCGTACACGTAGCTCAACAAGGCAAGTGGACGGCAGGGGCTTATGTGGGTTATCCAGAAGGTAGTTTTAGCCTAAAGATGACTGAGGCAACCTATACCTTCGTATGTGTTACTCGAGGGAATTTAGACACAAATACTTGTAACTTACGCTGGCCAACGTAGAACTTGTAGACTGTGTGATGGTAATGATCACATAGCGCTGAAATGTGTGCGGCGGAGGACTGGCCAGGGAATACCAAGGAGTGATATTTCGAGGCGAGACCTACAGTGACAGATCAGAACCGCCAGGATGGACGTAGGCGTGGTCGGTTGTGGAGTGAGGAAGTGGAGGAAATGCAACGTGAGGTGGAGCATGAGGGTGCAGTGCAGCAATTGAGTGCGTCTGCAGAGGATTGTGTGCACGAGGCGGACAAGGACGTACCGAATGATGTAGAAATTGACGAGTGCTTGAGACAGTTTTGCAGGAGATGTTCCCTAAATCGGAGGAAGCCTTGACAGAGGTGGACGGGACCAAGTACAGGACAAGGGGAAGCATGCAGGTCTGAAGAAAGGAATGTAATGTCGGCTTGGCCAAGTAGTGAGAAGGGGAATGAGGTGATAGAGGTGGAGGTGCACAATGAGGAAGGTCAGGAGACAATATGGCGAAGAGGAAGTGTCGAGGAAGCGGGCAGCTGTCACGTCCTGACCGGATGACGTCCTCACTCCAGCACAAAGACCAGGGAAAAAGGCGGGGATTGAAGGTGTGTGTAGGAGCACAGAGAAAAAAAACGCCAGCAAGGGGTTAGAAGTGGAGGGGGTGGGGTGAGTGCCAAGGATGGTGTGTATGAGGCTACTGGACAGCGGAAAAATGTGGTGGGAAAAGTGGGGGGAAAACGTAAGCAGGCCTAAGGTGTTATGACAATTAATGTTAATGGTTTATGTAAGAGTGGTAAGTGTGTATGGTTGCGAGGACTGCTGTATCATTACAAGGTAGATGTTGCCTTTATAAAGAGCATAACTTGAAAGCAGGAAAATTGCTGGAGGTGGATGGATATAGGGCATTTGTAACTCCAACGACACGTTAAAAGGGCGGAGTAGGTGTTTTAAATTCGTGAGGCAATCCCGTTTGTTTTGCAAGAGTTTGAGGGGGGGGTGAGGGAAGAATAATGAGAGTGGACGGGTGGTGATGCGTGAACGCGTGTCCTTTGTTGGAGTGTATGCGCCGGCGGAGAACGATGCGAGGGTAAAATCAGCATTTGTAAGGATGATCTGGTGTATTTCTTGAGAGCGCTGCCCAGGGTAGCATTGATTGGGGGAGATTGGAATTGTATATACGGAGATTTGATGTGACGCCAGCGGGGGCGGATATTTTTCAAACGTGTTGCGAGACCTGTGTAGAGATATTGGGTACGAGATGCATTTTGGGGTGGAATAGGTGAAGTGCAACATACATATGTAAGGAGGGAATACGCAGCTAGACTGGATAGGATCTATAAATGCAAGGGGTTTCAGTAGAGTCTTTTAACACTATAGAAGCAATATATTCAGATCAAGGCAGTGGTGGTGGGGGGGTAGCATGGGATTCGTTAGTGAAAAGGTTTGAAAGCTACTGGAAATTAAACACGCGACTCCTTGAGGATGAGGAAGTGGAGGTGGGGTTTGCTTCGCTGTGGAGGAAGCTAAGTGAGGAGGCAAAAAGGGTTGATAATGTTGTACATTGGTGGGACAGTGTGGCCAAGGAGAGGATTCGTAGGTTTTACTGGGTGAGGGAAGCGTATAAATCGACTGAAGTATGGATTAACAATTATTTGGAAAGTAGAATAGGTATATCATGAGCAAGGAGTGGTGGGAGGGTATTCCAAACAGAGGCAATAGATGATTTGAAGAGCAGGATAAGAGAGGTGCAGGAGGAGAGATTTCATGCGTGCGGGTGGCAGGCGGGTGTGGAGAAGTGCTTTGGGGGGACAAGCCATCGGCATGTGTGTTGAGGAGACAACACAGAGGAGGACAGCGACCACAATAGCAGATTTGGAAGTGCACAACTGAGGTGAAAGGGTTTAGGAGGGGCAGGTGTTAAAAACAACGGAGGGGATGAGTATGTTCGCGGATGTGTGGTATGGGCATTATTGGAAAAGTAAAGGAGTTAATAGGGAGAATCTTGATGGGGTGTGTGCTGTAGAGCCTGTAGCTCTAGGGAGAAAGGACAGGGAAGCTTTGGGGTTGGAGATTGAAGAGGGGGAGATATGGAGAGCGCTTGTAGACATGTGCAGGGGCAAAGCACCAGGTATTGATGGACTACCAAGTGAATTTTACTTAAAACATTGGGATCTGTTAAGGGGTTTTTTAGTAACGCTGTTCAATAGAATGAAAGATGGGGGAGAATTGGGCGAGAAGCAAGTACAGGGTCGTAGTGCTTGTGCCCAATGGTAAGGGGCAGAGTACACTTAAGGATTACAGGGCGATTACTCTCATGTGTGCGGACTATAAATTGTTCGCGAAAATTTTGGGGAATAGGTTAAAATGTGTAAGTGGGACGTGTAGTTTCAAAAGGTCAACTAGGGTTGCCAGGACGGTCGATGGTCATGGGGCACGGAATTCTAAAGGGGTTTGTTGAGAGTTTTGAGGGGACGCAGGAAGGAGGGGGTATGGTGGCGATTGATTGGAAGGGTGCTTATGATCAGGTGGAAAGGGAGGGTTTAAGACAGATCCTTAGCAAACAAGGTTTTGGGGATGAGATTGTGGGGTGGGTTGAAACGTTGTATAAAGGGGCAAAGGCGAAAATTCAGATCAATGGACGTGTGGGAGGTGTGGTGCACATGAACATTGTCCTCTTCGCTTTCGGGCTGAGTGGACGCACTGCGCAAACAGCTCCTGCTTTCTCTGGTGCGCAACTTCCTGTTTTCACCAAGATGGCTGCCAGCTACCGCAGGAGGAGCAACACCGTGTGTGTTGACCTTGTTAAAGGGGGCAATCTACCCTACGAATGCCTCAGTCTTATTACCAACGATTATACGGGACACGTATGGCATTGAAACTGAAGAATTACACGGAATAGCACTTAATGGCTCATCACGAATCTTCATAAAGTTCTGCACAGTGGAGGCATATGAAAGGACGGTGACTCAGTACCAGGAGAAGAACATCACCGTATCATCTGGTCTGGAGGTACGCCTGCGGGATGCCTCAAAATACTACACCTGGGTGAGGATCCGCAACGTTCCTTTCGAGGCAGACGATGTGGATATCAGAGAGACTTTTCAAAGATATGGTGAGGTGCATGCTGTAACTTTAGTTCGATGGACGGAGGGAATCTATGAAGGATTGCCGGCTGGATCTTACACCGTCAAGATGTCTTTAAGAAGGCCTATTCCATCGTATGTTGTCCTGGAGGATTTTAGGACACAGATGTATGTGACCTACGCGGGACAACGCAAGACGTGTCGCCTGTGCGGCGCTTTTGACCACATGGCGGCTGGATGTGGTAAAGCAGCAGCGCCGCGGCCTGGGAATGGCAAGTGGCACGAGCCCAGGCGGCACCT
>NC_069489.1:109540-235801 GCF_026875155.1 Cherax quadricarinatus | reverse complement strand
TAAGTTTTTTTTTTATTTTTAAAATTACCCTATCTGGTTTCTGAATAACTTACCTACACTAACTATGTGGTTTGTGTATACTTTACCTACCCTGGCTACTTGGTTTCTGTATAACTTACCTACACTGGCTGCTTGGCATCTGTATAACTAAATTACACCAATTATCCGGTTTCGGTATAACTTACCTACCCGAGCAACCTGGTTTCTCTATAACTTACCTACCCCAAATATCTGGTTTCTGTATAACTTACCTACCCTAGCCATCTTGTTTCTGTATAACATATCTACCCAAGCTTTCTGGTGCTTGTATAAATTATCTACCCCAACTTTATGGTTTCTGTATAACATACCTACCACAGCTACCTGGTTTCTGAATAACTTATCCACTCCAACTATCTGGTTTCTGTTTAACTTACGTACCCCAGCTATCTGGTTTCCATATTTAATTACCCCAGCTATCTGGTTTCTGTATAATGTATCTTCCACAACTATCTGGTTTCCGAATAACTTATCATTCCCAGCTACCTCGTTAGTGTATAACTTACCAACCCCATCTATCTGATTTCTGTATAACTTACCAACACCATCTATCTGATTTCTGTATAACTTACCTACCCTAACTATCTGTTTTCTGAATAACTTACCTACCCTAGCAACTTGGTTTCTGTATAACTAAATAACCCCAGCTATCTCTTTTCTGTATAACTTACCTACCCCAACTATCTGGTTTCTGTATAACTTACCTATGCGAGCTACCTGGTTTCTGTATAACTTACCTACCCCAAATATTTGGTTACTGTATAACTTACCTACCCCAGCTACCTTGTTTCGGTATAACTTATCTACCCCAGCTTTATGGTGCCTGTATAAATTACCTACCCCAGCTACCTCGTTTCTGTATAACTTATGCATTCCAAATATCTAGTTTCAGTGTAACTTACCTACCCCAGCTACCTGGTTTCTGTAAAACTTACCTACCCCAACTATCTAGTTTCATTATAACTTACCTACCCCAGCTACCTGTTTCTGTATAACGTATCTACCCCAGCTATCTGGTTTCTGTATAACTTACCTACCCCAGCTATTTGGTTTCTGTATTTAATTACCCCATCTATCTGGTTTCTGTGTAACATATCTACCCAGTTGATTTCATGTCTGTACCAAGATACCCTTGTGTTGCAGTGTCTGACAGAGTGAACATTAAAATGGTATAAAATACTTCTTCTATCGACTTTTCTGTACTCGACTGAAGAAGCCTACTGTGTAGGCGAAACGTTTTGAAATAAAGATACCTAACTGTTGCATATGTGTCTTACCTAACAACCTGTCGGTATTTTATACCAATTTAATGTTCACTCTGTCAGACACTGCAACACAAGGGAATCTTGGTACAGACCTGAAATCAACTTTGTCAACTTCTACTAGTGAGAATGGCTGGATCTGAGAGTGACCTGACCTTCCAACGACAACATTCTTACCTATACTAGTGGCCTACATCTCACCTGCTGGTGTTATATAAGGCTCCATCCTGTCTCTTCAACTCAATATTGTTTCAGACTATGGAACAATACTCTTCACCAGACTGAGGGACTGACCACCTCAAAACTTTAAGGTTGATGGACTGATTACATCGTCTTCAAGTATCTTCTGATTCTATAAACATTTCTGTACTCGACTGAAGAAGCCTACTGTGTAGGCGAAACGTTTCGAAATGAAGATACCTAACTGTTGCATATGTGTCTTACCTAACTACCTGGTTTCTGTATATCTTACCTACCCCATCTATCTGGTTTCTGTATAACTTACCTACCCGAGCTACCAGGTTTCTCAGTAACTTTCCTACTCCAGCTACCTTGTTTCTCTATAACTTATCTACCCCAGCTATCTGGTGTCTATATAACTTACCTACACCAGCTATCTCGTTTCTGCATAACTTACCTACCTCAACGATCTCGTTTCTGCATAACTTAACTACCCGAGCTACCTGGTTTCTGTATAATACACCTACCCCAACTACCTTGTTTCTGTATAACTTATCTACCCATGCTATCTGGTGTCTGTATAACTTACCATCTCCAACTTTCTGGTTTCTGTATAACTTACCTACACCAGCAACTTGGTTTCTGTATAATTTATCTACCCCAGCTATCTGGTTTCTGTATTACTTACCTACACCGGCTACTTGGCTTCCCTATAACTTATCTACCCTAGCTCTCTGGTTTCTGAATAACTTATCTACCCCCAACTGTCTGGTTTCTGTATAACTTTTCTACCCCAGCTACCTGGAATCTGCATAACTTATCTACCTAACGTATCTGGTTTCTGTATAACTTACCTACCCCAAACATCTAGTTTCTGTATAACTTTCCTACTCCAGCTACCTGATTTCTGAATAACTAATCTACACAAGCTATAAGGTTTCTGAACAACTTACCTACACTAACTATGTGGTTTCTGTATACCTTATCTACCCAGGCTACATGGTTTCTGTATAACTTACCTACCTTGGCTACTTGGTGTCTGTATAACTAAATTACCCAAATTATCCGGTTTCTGTATAACTTACCTACCCGAGCTACCTGGTTTCTCTATATCTTATCTACCCCAAATTCTGGTTTCTGTATATCTTACCTTCCCTAGCCATCTTGTTTCTGAATAACTTATCTACCGCAGCTTTCTAGTGCCTGTATAACTTACCTACACCAGTTACCTCGTTTCTGTATAACTTACCTACCCCAACTATCTAGTTTAAGTATAACTTACCTACACCAGCTTCCTGGTTTCTGTATAACTTGTCTACTCCAACTATCTGGTTTCTGTTTAACTTACCTACCCCAGCTTCCTGGTTTCTGTATAACTTAACTACCCCAGCTATCTGGTTTCTGTATAACTCACCTACTCGAGCTACCTGGTTTCTCTTCAACTTATCTACCATAGCTATCTGGTTTCTGAGTAACTTACCTACCCTAACTATCTGGTTTCTGTAAAACTTACTTAACCTTGCTACTTGGTTTCTGTATAACTAAATTACCCCAGCTATCTCTTTTCTGTAGAACTTACCTACCCCAATTCTCTGGTTTCTGTATAACTTACCTACCCGAGCTACCTGGTTTCGTTATAACTTACCTACCCCAAATATCTGGTTTCTGTATAACTTACCTACCCCAGTTACCTTGTTTCGGAATAACTTATCTATGCCAGCTTTCTGGTGCCTGTATAACTTACCTACCCCAGCTACCTCGTTTCTGGAAAACTTATCCACTCCAACTATCTAGTTTCAGTATAACTTACCTACCCCAGCTACCTGGTTTCTGTATAACTTACCTGCTCCAACTATTTGATTTCTGTATAACTTCCCTACCCCGGCAACTTGGCTTCACTGTAACTTATCTACACCAGCTCTCTGGTTTCTGAATAACTTACCTACCCCCAACTATCTGGTTTCTGTATAACTTATGTACCCCAGCTACCTGGAATCTGTATAACTTATCTACTAAACGTATCTCGTTTCTGTATAACTTACCTTCCCAACTATCTAGTTTCTGTATAACTTTCCAACTCCAGCTACATGGTTTCTGATTAACTTACCTACCCTGGCTACTTGGTTTCTCTATAATTAAATTACCTCAATTATCCTGTTTCTGTATAACTTACCCACCCGAGCTACCTGGTTTCTCTATAACTTACCTACCCCAGCTATCTGGTTTCTATATAACTTACCTACCCCAACTATCTGATTTCTGTATAACTTCCCTACCCAGGCTACTTGTCTTCACTATAACTTATCTACCCCAGCTCTCTGGTTTCTGAATAACTTACATACCCCCTACTATCTGGTTTCTGAATAACTTATGTACCCCAGCTACCTGGAATCTGTATAACTTATCTGCCCACCGTATCTGGTTTCTGTATAACTTACCTACTCTAGCTACTTGGTTTCTGTATAACTAAATTACCCCAGCTATCTCTTTTCTGTGTAACTTACCTAACCCAATTATCTGCCTTCTGTATAACTTACATATCCCATATATCTGTTTTTTGTATAACTTACCTACCCCAGTTACCTTGTTTCGGTATAACTTATCTACCCCAGCTTTCTGGTGCCTGTATAACTTACCTACCACAGATACCTCGTTTCTGAATAACTTACCTACCCCAACTATCTGGTTTCTGTTTAATTTACCTACCCGAGCTTCCTGGTTTCTGTATAACGTATCTACCCCAGCTATCTGGTTTCTGTTTAACTTACCTACCCGAGCTACCTGGTTTCTCTTCAGCTTATCTACTCCAGCTATCTGGTTTCTGCATAACTTACCTACCCTAACTATGTGGTATCTGCATAACTTATCTACCAAGGCTACTTGGTTTCTGTATAACTAAATTATCTCAGCTATCTTGTTTCTGTATAAAATACCTCCCACTTCTATCTGGTTTCTGTACAACTTGCCTACTCGAGCTACCTGGTTTCTGTATATCTTACCTACCCCATCTATCTGGTTTCTGTATAACTTACCTACCGGAGCTACCAGGTTTCTCTATAACTTTCCTACCCCATCTACCTTGTTTCTCTATAACTTATCTACCCCAATTATCTGGTGTCTGTATAACTTGCCTACACCAGCTACCTGGTTTCTACATAACTTACCTACCCCAGCAATCTGGTTTCTGTATAACTTAACTACCCGAGCTACCTGGTTTCTGTATAATACACCTACCCCAACTACCTTATTTCTGTATAACTTTTCTACCCCTGCTATCTGGTGTCTGTGTAACTTACCTTCTCCAATTTTCTGGTTTCTGTATAACTTACCTACACCAGCAACTTGGTTTCTGTATAATTTATCTACTCCAGCTTTCTGGTTCCTGTATTACTTACCTACCATAACTATCTGATTTCTGTATAACTTACCTACCCAGGCTACTTGGCATCTCTATAACATATCTACCATAGCTCTCTGGTTTCTGAATAACTTATCTACCCCCAACTGTCTGGTTTCTGTATAACTTGTCTACTCCAGCTACCTGGAATCTGTATAACTTATCTACCCAACGTATCTGGTTTCTGTATAACTTACCTACCCGAACTATCTAGTTTCTGTATAACTTTCCTACTCAAGATACCAGATTTCTGAATAACTTATCTACACCAGCTATATATTTTCTGAACACCTTACCTACACTAACTATGTGATTTCTGTATAAATTACCTACCCTGGCTACTTGGTTTATGTATAACTAAATTGCCTACCCTGGCTACTTGGTTTATGAATAACTAAATTTCCCCAATTATCCGGTAACTGTCTGGTATCTGTATAAATTACCTACCTAGGCTACTTGGTTTCTGTATAACTAAATTATTTCAGCTATCTTTTTTGTGTATAAAGTACCTACCCCAGCTGTCTGGTTTCTGTATAACTTACCTACCAGAGCTACCTGGTTTCTGTATATCTTACCTACCCCATTTATCTGGTTTCTGTATAACTTACCTACCCGAGCTACAAGGTTTCTCTATAACTTTCCTACCTTAGCTACCTTGTTTCTCTATAACTTATCTACCCCAGCTTTCTGGTGTCTGTATAACTTATCCTCCCAACGTATCTAGTTTCAGTATAACTTTCCTACTCCAGCTACATGATTTCTGAATAACTAATCTACACAAGCTATATGGTTTCTGAACAACTTACCTACACTAACTATGTGGTTTCTGTATACCTTACCTACCCTGGCTACATGGTTTCTGTACAACTTACCTACCCTGGCTACTTGGTTTCTGCGTAACTAAATTACCCCAATTATCCGGTTTCTGTATAACTTATCAACCCGAGCTACCTGGTTTCTTTATATCTTACCTACCCCAAATTTCTGGTTTCAGTATAACTTACCTACCCTAGCCATCTTGCTTCCGTATAACTTATCTACCCCAGCTTTCTGGCGCCTGTATAACTTACCTCCCCCAACTATCTAGTTTCTTCTTAACTTACCTTGCCCAGCTACCTGGTTTCTGAGTAACTTATCCACTCCAACTATCTGGTTTCTGTTTAACTTAAGTACCCCAGTTATCTGGTTTCTGTATTTAATTACCACAGGTATCTGGTTTCCGTCGTAACTTATCATCACCAGCTACCTCTTATTGTATAACTTACCAACCCCATCTTTGACTTCTGTATAACTTACCTACCTCAGCTATCTGGTTTCTGTATAACTTACCTACCTTAACTATCTGGTTTCTGTATAACTTACCTACCCGAGCTACCTGGTTTCTTTATAACTTACCTACCACAAATATCTGGTTTCTGTATAACTTACCTACCCCAGCTACCTGGTTTCTGTATTTAATTACATAAGCCATCTGGTTTCTGTATTACATATCTACCCCAGCTATCTGGTTTCCGTATAACTTATCATCCCCAACTACCTGGTTACTGTATAACTTATCAACAACATCTATCTGGTTTCTGTGTAACTTACGAACCCAATCTATCTGGTTTCTGCAAAACTTACCAACCCCATCTACCTGGTTTCTGTATAACTTACCAACCTCATGTATCAGGTTTCTGTATTACTTACCAACCCTAGCTATCTGGTTTCAGTTATAACTTATCAACCCCGTCTATGTGGTTTCTGTATGACTTATCTACCCCAACTATCTGGTTTCTGTATAACTTACCAACCCCAGCTCTCTGATTTCTGTGTAACTTGCCAACCACATCTATCAGGTTTCTGTGTAACTTACCTACACCAGCTATCTTGTTTCTCTATAACTTTCCAACCCCAACTACCTGGTTTCTGTATAAATTACCTAATCCAGCTCTCTGGTTTCTGTATAACTTATCTACCCCAGCTATCTACTTTCTGTATAACTTACCAATCTCAGCGCTCTGGTTTCTGTGTAACTTGCCAACCACATCTATCTGGTTTCTGTATAACTTACCTACACCAGCTATCCGGTTTCTCTATAACTTTCCAACGCCAACAACCTGGTTTCTGCATAAATTACCTAAGCTTCTGTATAACTTATCTACTCCAGCTATCTGGTTTCTGAATTACTTACCAAACCCATCTTTCTGGTTTCTGAATAACTTACCAGCCCGATCTATCAGGTTTCTGTATAAATTACCTACCCTAGCTATCTGGTTTTTGTATATCTTACCTACCCCATCTACCTGGTTTCTGTATAACTTACCTACCCCAGCTACTTGGCTTCTCTATAACTTATCTACCCCAGCTATCTGGTTTCTGAATAACTCACCTATCCCAACTGTCTCGTTTCTTTATAGCTTACCTACCCCTGCTACCTGGTTTCTGTATAACTTATCTACACCAACTATCTGGTTTCTGTCTAACTTACTTATCCCAGCTACCTGATTTCTGTATATCTTATCTGCCACTCATTTCTGGTTTCTGTATAACTTAACTTCCCCAACTATCTGCTTTCTGTATAACTTTCCTACTCCATCTACCTGGTTTCTCACTAACTTACCAACCCTAGCTATCTGGTTTCCGAGTAAATTACTTACCCTAACTATCTGGTTTCTTTATAACTTACCTACCCTAGCTACTTGGTTTCTGTATAACTAAATTACCCCAGCTATCTATTTTCTGTATAACTTACCTACCCCAACTTTCTGGTTTCTGTATAGCTTACCTACCAGAGCTACATGGTTTCGTTATAACTTACCAACCCCAAATATCTTTTTTCTGTATAACTTTCCTACCCCAGTTACTTTGTTTCGGAATAACTTATCTATGCCAGCTTTCTGGTGCCTGTATAACTTTGCTACCCCAGCTACCTCGTTTCTGTAAAACTTATCCACTCCAACTATCTAGTTTCTGTATAACTTACCTACCCCAACTATCTAGTTTCAGTGTAACTTCCCTACCCCTGCTACCTGGTTTCTGTATAACTTGTCTACTCCAACTATCTGGTTTCTGTTTAACTTGCCTATCCCAGCTTCCTGGTTTCTGTATAACGTATCTACCCCAGCTATCTGGTTTCTGTATAGCTTACCTATCCCATCTATGAAGTTTCTGTATAACTTACCTACTCCATCTACCTTGTTTCTGCATAACTTACCTACCCCAACTATTTGGTTTCTGAATAACTTAACTACCCGAGCTACCTGGTTTCTGTATAACATACCTACTACAACTCTCAGGTTTCTGTATAACTTTCCTGCCCAAACTACCTTCTTTTTGTATAACTTATCTACACCTGCTGTCTGGTGTCTGTATAACTTATCTTCTCCAACTTTCTGGTTTCTGTATAACTTACCTACACCTGCAACTTGGTTTCTTTATAATTTACCTACCCCAGCTCTCTGGTATCTGAATAACTTACCTACCCCCAAGTATCTGGTTTCTGTATAACTTATGTACCCCAGCTACCTGGAATCTGTATAACTTATCTACCCAACTATCTAGTTTCTGTATAACTTTCCTACTCCAGCTACTTGGTTTCTGAATAACTTACCTACAATAGCTATGTGGTTTGTGTATACCTTACCTACCCTGGCTACATGGTTTCTGTATAACTTAACTACCCTGGCTACATGGTTTCTGTATAACTTACCTACCCTGGCTACTTGTTTACTGTATAACTAAATTACCCCAATTATCCGGTTACTGTAAAACTTACCTACCCGAGCTACCTGTTTCCTCTATAACTTACCTACCCCAAATATCTGGTTTCTGTATAACTTACCTTCCCTAGCCATCTTTTTTTCTTTATAACTTATCTACCCCAGCTTTCTGGTGCCTGTATAACATACCTACCCCAACTATCTGGTTTCTGTTTAACTTACGTACCCCAACCTATCTGGTTTCTGTATTTAATTACCCCTGCTATCTGGTTTCTGTATAACATATCTACCCCAGCTATCTGGTTTCTGTATAACGTATCTTCCCAACTATCTGGTTTCCGTGTAACTTATCATCACCACCTACCTCGTTACTGTATAACTTACCAAACCCATCTATCTGATTTCTGTATAACTTACCTACCCTAACTGTCTGGTTTCTGTATAACCTACATACCCTAGCAACTTGGTTTCTGTATAACTTACGTACCGGAGCTACCTGGTTTCTGAATTATTTACCTACCCCAACTATCTCGTTTGTTTATGAACACCTACACGAGCTACCTGGTTTCTGAATAACTTACCTACCCCAAATATCTGGTTTTTGCATAACTTACCTACCCAAGCTACCTAGTTTCGGTATAACTTATCTACCCCAGCTTTATGGGGACTGAATAAATTATCTATCCCAACTATCTGCTTTCTGTATAACTTACCTACCCCAACTATCTGGTTTCTGAATAACTTACCTACCCCAACTATCTCGTTTCTTTATAACTTATCTACCCTATCTCCCTGGTTTCTGTATAACTTATCTACTCCAACTATCTGGTTTCTGTCTATCTTACCTATCCCAGCTACCTGATTTCTGTATATCTTATACCCCACCTATCTGGTTTCTGTATAACTTACCTTCCCCAACTATGTGCTTTCTGTATAACTTTCCTACTCCAGCTACCTGGTTTCTCATTAAGTTACCTAACCTAGCTATCTGGTTTCTGAGTAACTTACCTTCCCTAACTATCTGTTTCATGTATAACTTACCTACCTAGCTACTTGGTTTCTGTAAAACTAAATTACCCCTGCTATCTCTTTTCTGAGTAACTTACCTACCCTATCTATCTGCTTTCGTATAACTTCCCTACCCCTTACATTTTTTGGGTTATAATTTGTTACCCCACTTTCGGGGCCCTGTATAACTTCCCTACCCCTACCCGTTTCTTTATAACTTCCCCTCCCCCCAACTATTAGTTTAAATATAATTTCCCTTCCCCCAGCTCCCTGGTTTCGTATAACTTGTCTACTCCAACTATCTGGTTTCTTTTTAAAATTTACCTTCCCCAGTTTCCCCGGGTTTCCCTGTGTAACGTATCTACCACAGCTCTTGGTTTTCTGTAAAATTTCCCTTTCCCCGAGCTCCCCGGGTTTCTCTTAAATTATCTCCCCCAGCTATCTTTTTTTGGATAACTTCCCTACCTAACTACTGGTTTCTGTATAACTTACCTCCAAGCTATTTGGTTTCTGTAAACTAAATTTATCAGTATCTTGTTTTGTATAAAGTACCTCCCCCCAGTTGTCGGTTTCTGTAAAACTTACCTACCAGAGCTACCTGGTTTCTGTATATCTTCTTCCCCTTTTCTAGGTTTCTGTATAACTTACCTACCGAGCTAGGGTTTTTCTCTCTAATTCCTACTAAAGCTACCTTGTTTTCTATAACTTATTTTTCCCCAGCATTGGTGTCTGTATAATTTTTAACTGCCCGCTATCGGGTTTCGCAAAATTTCCCTCCCCCCAACGATCTGGTTTGTATATCTTAACAAAGGGGAGCTCCCTGGTTTTTTATAAACCCTACCCCACTAAATTGTTTGTTAAAACTAATTACTCCTGCTATCTGGTGTTTAAAACCCCGGGTTGGACAAACCCGGGGTTTGAAACCTGGGTCGTGAAACCTGAGTCGTGAAACCTTGGTCGCGAAACCCGGGTCGTGACAACTCTGGTCTTGAAACCGGGTCGTGACAACTTGGGTGGTGCAACCGGGGTTTTGACAACCTGGGTGGTGCAACCGGGTTGAAAAATCTGGGCGTGAAAACTTGGTCGTGAAAACCTGGGTCGTGAAAACCCGGTCGGGCAACCTGGGTCCGCAACATGGGTCGTACAACCTGGGGTGACAACCGGGTCGTGCAACCTGGGTGTGCAACCGGGGTCGTACACGATGGATCGGACAACTTGGGCCGTGAAAGGGGTCGTAAAAAACTGGGGCCGGGGGACAACCGGGGTCGTGTAACCTGGTCGAGAAAACCCGGGGTCGTGAAAACCCGGGGGGGGCCAAAGGGGTCGTGACAACCCTTTGTGTGACCCCCCCGGGGTGTTAAAAAAAAACCCGGGATGTGACAACCTGGATCGTTACAATCCGGGCTGTTGAAAACCCCGGGGCCGTGACAACCTGGGTCGTGACAACCTGGTCGGACAGCCTGGGTCGTTACAACTTGGGTCGGAAACCGGGTCGTGACAACCTGGGTCGTGACAACCGGGTCGGACAGCCTGGGTGTGTAACCCTGGGCTGAAAAACCGGGGTCGTGACAACCTGGGTCGTGACAGCCGGGGGTCGTGTCAACCGGGGTCGTGAAACCTGGGTCGTGAAACCTTGGTCTTTGAAACCCGGGGGTGGGGACAACCCGGGGTGAAACCGGGGTCGGACAACCTGGGTCTGACAACCTGGGTCGGACAACCTGGGTGTAAAGGCTTACTCAGCCCTGTAACAACTTCATCGTATTACTAAGGCTGGCTCCCCCTCGGGAAAAATTAATGCACGAAAAAGAACAAAAATGACAAACTAAACATTTTTATTATTTAAAAAAATATAAAATATAATCACTTAAATTGAAATTTGATCCTACATTAAAGAAATTGAAAAATGAAAAATATAAATTTAAATTTCGGTAATATATTAAAACTTGGGTGCTGGTGTTGGTGACACTGGTGTTGTTAAAATCGTAGCCGTTCTGATGAGTGGGGGGGGGGTGCGGGTTTGGGTGACAACCCCCGGCTCGTTCTTCACAGAGTCTATGAAATAAATAATCTTCCAGATGACAAAAAGCGGGTTCTTTACCGTGCAGGTGGGGGGTTACCTCTGCAACTTCACAATTGCAAGGCAAGTGAAAATATGGGCGTTCGGCGAGTCCGTTCCTTTAAATTTACTCGTTGGGGGAGGGATAAAATCTGTCTTTCCAACTGGAAAGAGACAGGTTACCCACTGCTTAAGAAATCACTCCCCAGTAAGTACAATACCTAAAAGCGTGGTATTTTTAAGATTTTTAACATATAGGAAGACTGAAAGGACAAGTTTTTTTATTGGTCAAAAGTGAAGTTTTAACAATAAGCCCACTAGAATATGAGCAGGCATTATTACGTAGTGCTGGGTGTGAGTCGAGTGTTACGTTTGGCCGGACCCCACACGTCCCCTTTCGGGGGGGGGGGAAGAGGGGGGAAAAGGGGATAGGGGGGACTAGACTGCCCCTACCTTAACAAGCACCCGGCAATAACTATCACTTTGGGGTGGGGGAAAAAAGGGGGGGGAAATAGGGGAGCTAGACTTACCCTACCTTAACATGTAGCCACAATCAATTATTGTTTCTAATACTCCCTCGTTTCCCCTATCATTGAATTTTTCCCCCCAAACACTGGGTGATGACAACCGGGGTCGTGAAACCGGGCGTGAAAAACCCCGGGGTCGTGAAACGGGTCTTTGAAACCCTGGGGTGGCAACCTGGGCCTGAAACCTGGATGTAAAAAACCGGGTCGTGACAACCTTGGTGGTGACAACCGGGTGTGACAACCTGGGTGGTGACACCTGGTTTGTGAAACCGGGGGTGGGAAAACCCTGGGTGGGGACAACTGGGTCGAGCAATGGGTTGTGACAACAGGGTGGTGACAACCGGGGTTGTGAAAACCTGGGTGTGAAACCGGGGGTGGTGACAACCTGGGTCGAGACAACCTGGGTCGTGAAAACCCTTTGGTCGTGACAACCTGGGTCGTGACAACCGGGGCCATGAAAACTGGGTCGTGAAACCCTTGTCGTGAAAACCCCGGTCTTGAGAACTGGGATCGTGAAAACCGGTCGTGACAACCCGGGCCGTGACAACCCGAGCCGGACAACCGGGGTTGGGGAACCGGGTTGTGGCAACATGGGTCGGGACAACCTGGGCGTGACAACCGGGGCCCGTGACACCCTGGGTGGTGACAGCCGGGGTGTGACAACTGGGTCGTGACCCCCTTTTTGTGACAACCTGGGTGGTGAAAACCCTGGGTGGTGAAAAACCGGGGTCGAGAAACCTGGGTTTTTGACAACCTTGGTGGT
Organism: Cherax quadricarinatus; assembly: GCF_026875155.1. Classification (NCBI taxonomy): domain Eukaryota; kingdom Metazoa; phylum Arthropoda; class Malacostraca; order Decapoda; family Parastacidae; genus Cherax; species Cherax quadricarinatus. The sequence goes on along the minus strand of NC_069489.1, from coordinate 222,868 downwards.
GAAAACCTGGGTCGTGACAACCTGGGTCGTGAAACCTGGTTGGTGAAAACCCGGGGTCGAGACAACCTGGGTGGGAAAACCCGGGTGGTGAAAACCCGGGTTTCGTGAAACCTGGGTGGTGACAACCGGGGTGGTAAAACCCTGGGTGGTGAAAACCCTGGATCGTGACAACCGGGGTGGTGAAACCGGGGTGGGATAACCCGGGGGTTGGTAAAACCCAAAACCTGGGTCGTGACAACCTGGGTGGTGACAACCTGGGTGGTGCAACCTGGTCGTGACAACCGGGGTTCCCCGGGTGAAACAACCCTGGTGGGGGGGGGAAAACCCTGGGTCGTCAAAAAAACCGGGGGGTTTTTTCCGTGAAAAAAAACCCAAAACTAAAATTCTAAAAAAGGGGGGGGAAATGTTTTTGGGGATTAAAACCCAAAAAAATTTTCTTAGGGGCTTGTTCAAAAAAATTTTTGTTGGTTAAATTTGAGTATGTGGTGAGTAAAGGGAGGGTGTTGTTTATTTGTGAGTGAGGAGGATTTTGTTCGTTGTTGTGAGTGAGGGAGGGTTTGTTCGAGTGGTGAGTGAAGGGGGAGTTTTTTTTTAGTTGTTGTGATGAGGGAGGGTGTTTTTCAGTTGTTGTGAGTGAGGGAGGAGTGTTGTTCGATGGGGTGAGTAAAGGGAGGAGGTTGTTCAGTATGTGTGGTAGGAGGGGTTGTTCATTATGTGTGGGGGGGAGGAGTGTTGTTCGTAGGGTGAGTGGGGGGAGGAGTGTTGTTCAGTATTTTGTGAGTGGGGAGGAGTGTTGTTGTATGTGGGGTGAGGGAGGAGTGTTGTTCAGTATTTTGTGGGAGGGAGGGTGTTGTTCTATGTTGGATGAGGGAGGAGTGGTTGTTCGTAGTGGTGAGTGAGGGAGGAGTTTAGTTAGTATTTTGTGAGTGAGGGAGGAGTGTTTTCAGTTGTTTGAGGGGGGAGGAGTTTGTTCAGTAGTGGTGATGAGGGAGGAGTGTTGTTCGTATGTTGTGAGTGAGGGAGGAGTGTTGTTCAGTTTTTTGTGAGTAGGGGGGGTGTTGTTCAGTATGGGGGTGATGGGGGAGGGTGTTGTTCAGTATGTTGTGAGTGGGGGAGGAGTGTTTTTCAGTAGGGGTGAGTGAGGGAGGATGTTGTTCAGTTGTTGTGAGTGGGGGGGATGTTGTTCAGTATTTTGGGAGTGGGGGGAGGAGTGTTGTTCAGTATTTGTAGTGAGGGAGGGTGTTGTTCAGTATGTTTGTGAGTGAGGGGGAAAGTGTTTTCGTATTTTGTGAGTGGGGGAGGAGTGTTGTTCAGTATTTTTGTGATGAGGGGGAGTGTTTCAGTATGTGTGAGGAGGGAGGAGTGTTGTTCAGTATGTGGTGGTGAGGGAGGAGTGTTGTTCATAGTTGTGAGTGAGGGAGGAGTGTTGTTCAGTATTTTGTGAGTGGGGAGGAGTGTTGTTAGTATTTTTGTGAGTGAGGGGGGTTTTGTTAGATTTTTGTGAGTGAGGGGGGGAGTGTTTTTCAGTATGTTGGAGTGAGGGAGGAGTTGTTGTTCATATGTGTGAGTGAGGGGGAGTGTTGTTCGATTTTGTGAGTTAGGGAGGAGTGTTGTTCATATGTTTGAGTGGGGGAGGAGTGTTGTTCAGTTTTTTGTGGTGAGGAGGATGTTGTTCAGATGTGTGAGTGAGGGAGGAGTGTTGTTCATAGGGGGGGTGAGTGAGGAGGAGTGTTGTTCAAAAATTTTGTGAGTGAGGAGGATGTTTTTTCGATGGGTGAGGGGGAGGAGTGTTGTTCAGTATGTGGTGATAAAGGGAGGAGTGTTGTTAGTTGTGGTAAAGTGAGGAGGAGTGTTGTTCTATGTGGTGAGTGAGGGGGGGGTTTTGTTCAGATGTGGTGAGTGAGGGGAGTGTTGTTAGTATGTGGTGGGGGAGGAGTGTTTTTCATATGTTGAGTGGGGGTAGGAGTGTTTTTCAGTATGTGGTGAGTGGGGAGGATTTGTTTTGTATGTGGTGAGTGAGGGGGTGTTGTTCATATTTTGTGGTGAGGAGGAGGTTTTTCGAAATGTTGAGTAAGGGGAGTGTTGTTTCAGTAGTGGTGAGTGAGGAGGAGGTTGTTCAGTATGTGGTGAGTGGGGGGAGGAGGTTTTTTCCGTATGTGGTGAGTGGGGAGGGTTTTTGTTCAGTATGGGGTTTGGGAGGGAGGGTGTTGTTCATTTTTGGGGTGGTGAGGAGGAGTGTTTTTTCATATGTGGTAGTAGGGGGAGTGTTGTTCATATGTGGGGTGGGGGAGGGGGTTTGTTCGTTTTGTGGTGAGTGGGGGAGGATGGTTGTTCAGTTTGTGGTGAGTGAGGGGAGTTTGTTCTATGTGGTGAGTGAGGGGGGAGTGTTGTTTTCGATTGTGGTAGTGAGGGGGGGTGTTGTTCAGTATGGGTGAGTGAGGGGAGGAGTTTGTTCAGTATTTTGGTGGTGGGGAGGGTGTTGTTCAGTTTTGGGGTGAGGAGGGAGGAGTTTTTTGTTCAGTATGGGTGAGTGGGAGGAAGTTTTGTTCAGTATGGGGGGGTTGAGGGAGGGTGTTGTTCAGTATGTGGTGAGTGAGGAGGAGGTTTTGTTCAGTTTGTGGTGAGTGAGGGGAGGTTGTTCAGTATTTTGTGAGTGGGGGAGGGTGTTGTTAATATGTGGTGGGAGGGAGGAGTGTTGTTCAGTATGTGGTGAGTGAAGGGGAGTTTGTTCAGATTTTTGGGTGGGGGGAGGAGTGTTTTTCAGTATTTTTTGGTGAGTGGGGGAGGAGGTTGTTCAGTATTTTTGGTAGTGAGGAGGAGTTTTGGGTTCAGAAATGTGGTGAGGGGGAGGTTTTTCGGGTATGTGGTGAGTGGGGGAAGGAGTGTTTTGTTCAGTAGGTGGTCGGGGGGAAAGGGAGGAGTTGCATTTTAGGGGGAGTGGGGGGGATTTGTGTTCAGTTGTTTTGATAAACAAGTTTGTTAGTAGTGGGAGTGAGGGAGGAGTTTTTCAGAAGTGGGGTAGGAGGGAGTGGTTTTCAGTATTTGTGGTAGGGGGAGAATTGTTCGTATGTGTGTACAGGGGGGTGTTTTTTCAGTATGTGGTGGTGGGGAGGAGTGTTGTTTCAGTATGTGGTGATGAGGGAGGAGGGTTTTCATATTTTTTGTGAGTGAAGGAGTGTTGTTCAGTATGTGGTGATGGGGGAGGAGTGTTTTGGGTATGTTGTGAGTGGGGAGGATGTTGTTAGTATGTTGTGAGTAGGGAAGTGTTGTTCAGTATGTGGGGGTGAGGGAGGAGTGTTGTTCAGTATGGGGTGAGTGAGGGAGGAGTGTTGTTAGTTGTTTTTAGTAAGACAGGAGTATGTTCATTTGTGGTGAGGGAAGGGTTTTTGTTCAGTATTTTGTGAGTGAGGGAGGATTTTTTTGTCAGATTTTGGTGAGTAAGAAGGATGTTGTTCATATTGGTGAGTGGGGAGGAGTGTTTGTTCAGTAGTTGTGAGTGGGGGGAGTGTTGTTAGTATTTTTGAGTGGGGGGAAGGAGGTTGCAATGTGGTATAAGGGGGGAGTTTTTGTTCAGTATGTGGGAGGAGGGAGGAGTGTTGTTAGTATGTTTGAGTAAACAGGATGTTGTTAGTAGTTGTGATGGGGGAGGAGGTTTGTTGTATGTTGGTGAGGGGGGTGTTTTTTCATTTGTTTGATAAGAAGGGTGTGTTCAGTATGTGGTGAGGAGGGGGGAGTGTTTTCATATTTTGTGAGTGGGGGGGGGAGGGTTTTTTCAGTATGTGTGGTGAGGGGGGAAATTTGTTAGTATGTGGTGAGTGGGGGAGGAGTTTTTGTTCGTATGTGGGGAGTGGGGAGGAGTGTTGTTCAGTAGGGTGGGAGTGAGGGAGGAATGTTGTTCAGTTGTGGTGGTGGGGGAGGAGTGTTGTTCGTATGTGGTGAGTGAGGGAGGAGTGTTGTTCGTTTGGTGGGAGTAGGGGGATTTTGGGGTTCGGATGTTGGGGAAAGTGGGGGGGGGATTTTGTTGGGGGGGTTTCAGTATGTGGTGATAGGGGGGGGAGTGTTGTTCAGTATGTGGTGAGTGAGGGAGGGTGTTGTTCAGTATGTTTGGAGGAAAGGATGTTTTCAGATGTGGTGAGTGGGGGAGGAGTGTTGTTTCAGTATTTTGTAGTAAGGGAGGAGTTTTTTTCAGTATGGGGGTGGTGAGGGAGGATGTTGTTCAGTATTTGGTGAGTGGGGGAGGAGTGTTTTTAGTATGTGGTGGTGGGGGGAGGAGTTTTTTCAGTATGTGGTGAGTGAGGGAGGAGTTTGTTCAGTATGTTGTGGGGGAGGGGGGAGTTTTTGTTCAGTATGTGGTGAGGGAGGGAGGAGTGTTTTCAGGTATGGGGGGGATGGGGGGGAGTGTTGTTCAGATGTGGTGGGGTGAGGGAGGAGTGTTGTTCGTTGTGGTGAGTGAGGGAGGGTTTTTGTTCATTGTTGTGAGTGGGGGAGGAGTGTTTTTTCATAGGGTGGTGAGTGGGGAGGAGGTGTTGTTCAGTTGTGGGAGTAGAAGGAGTGTGTTTTTCGTAGTGGTGGTGAGGGAGGATGTTTTTTCAGTATGTTGGATGAGGGGGGGAGTGTTGTCGTTGTGGTGATTAGGGAGGGTTTGTTCAGTATGTGGTGATTTAAGGGAGTGTTTTGTATGTTGTGAGTGAGGGGGAGTGTTGTTCAGAAATTTTGTGAGTGGGGAGGAGTGTTGTTCTATTGTGAGTGGGGGAGGGAGGTTTGTTCAGTATGGGTGGTGGGGAGGAGTGTTGTTCAGTTTTGTGAGGTGAGGGGGAGTTTGTTAGTATGTGGTGAGTGGGGAGGAGTGTTGTTTCGTATTGGTGGTAGGGGGAGTTTGTTCATATGGGGTTGGTAAAGGGAATTTTTCAGTATTTTTATAATTTTTTTCATATTGGGGGTGAGTGAGGGGGGATTTTTCCAAATATTTTTTATAAACAATTTTTCATATTTTATAAATTTTTTCATATTTTTAAATTTTTTCATATTTATAATATTTTTCTATTAAATTAATTTTTTTCTTTTTATAAAATTTTTTTCTTTTTTTAAAATAAGGAATTTTTTCATTTATATTTGATAAAGTTTTTCAATTTTTAAAATTTGTTCTATTTATTTTTTTATATTAAATATGATTTTTTTGGGGTGGTAAAAATTTTTTTTTTTTTTGGGGGGGGGTTTTGTTAAAGGGGGTTGGGGGGGTTTGGGGGTGGGAGGGGGGGTGTTGTTCAGTATTGGTGGGAGGGGAGGAGTGTTGTTCAGTTGGGGTGGTGGGGGGAGGATTTGTTGTTCATATGTGGAGTGAGGAGGAGGTTGTTAGTTGTGGTGAGTAAAGGGGGAGTGTTGTTCAGTAGTGGGAGTGAGGGGAGGTGTTGTTCATATGTGGTGGGGGAGGGAGGGTGTTGTTCTATTGGTAGTGGGGGATTTGGTGTTGTTAAGTTGTGGGAGTGGGGGAGGAGTGTTGTCAGTATGGGGGTGAGTGAGGGAGGAGTGTTGTTCAATGGGTGGTGGGGGAGGAGGTTTTTCTTGTGGTGAGTGGGGAGGATGTTGTTCATAGTGGTGAGGAGGGAGGAATTTTGTTCTGTTGTGGTTAGTAAGGGAGGAGTTTGTTCATATGTGGTAGTGGGGAGGAGTTTTGTTATATGTGGTGAGTAGGGGGATGTTGTTCATATGTGGTGAGTGAGGGGGGGAGTGTTGTTCTTATGTGGTGGTGGGGGAGGAATTTTGTTCTGTAGGGTTTAGTAAGGGAGGGGCTTTTCAGTATGTGGTGAGTGAGGGAGGAATTTTTTCTGTTTGGTTAGTAAGGGAGGAGTGCTGTTCAGTTGTTGTGAGTAAGACAGGGGTTGTTCAATGTGGGAGTGAGGGAGGAGTGTTGTTCGTATGTGGTGGTGAGGGAGGAGTTTTTTTCATTTGGGTGGGAGTGGGGGAGTTGATTTCAGTATGTTGTGAGTAACAGGAGTGTTGTTCAGTATGTGGTGATGAGGGAGGAGTGTTTTCAGTATGGGGTGAGTGAGGGGAGTTTTGTTCGTATGTGGTGAGTAGGGAGGAGTGTTGTTCGTTGTGGTGAGTGGGGAAAGGGTGTTGTTAGTATGGGTGAGTGGAGAGGAGTGTTGTTCAGTAGTTGTGAGTGAGGGGAGTGTTGTTCAGTATGTGGGGGTGAGAGAGGGTGTTGTTCATTATGTGGTGAGTGGGGGGTGTTTTTCAGTAGTGGTGAGGGAGGGGGGAGTTTGTTCATATGTTGTGAGTGAGGGAGGAGTGTTGTTCAGTAGTTGGGTGAGGGAGGAGTGTTTTTCAGTATGTGGTGAGTGGGGGAGGGTGTTGTTCATTTGTGGTGAGTGAGGGGGAGTTTTGTTCGTATGTTTGAGTGAGGGGGAGTGTTGTTCAGTATGTGGGAGTGGGGGAGGATTTTTTGTTCAGTATGTGGTGGTGAGGGAGGAGTGTTTTTCAGATGTGGTGAGTGAGGGGGAGTTTTGTTCAGTATGTGGTGAGTGAGGGAGGGGAGTGTTTTTTGAGTTTGTCCCCCACGATGACTGAATGTAAGAGCAATGTTTTAAAATGACGACAAAAGTTTTTATTGTCTGTTTCAGGATGTATTTAATAGTTCTTCATTATCTTGCTAAATTTTTTTAATTGTTTAATAAAATTTTAAATTTTTTTCATAAAAAATATATAGTTTAAACTTTTTAAAAATTTAAACCTTTTTAAAGGAAAACGGGAGCCACAAAAATCCCGGAAAAAAAAATCCAGCAATGCAAATTCTATCCTTGTTTTCTGTAGTTATGGGAAAATCTGGAAAAAAAGGTGGGACTGCACTTTTGACAATCCCGAAAAATGCCGCATCAAATGACAAAAAGGGAAGTTTAATTGTTTCTTTTAATTATTTCACCCGGAAAAATACTCGCCCCGTCCAGAAAGACAATGCTACAACATATATTGCCGGCACACCACATAAAAGGACAAGAATCAGATCAAATAGACCCTAGGAAAAAAATTAGGGAAAACCAAAAACCCCGTAGGACAGAGGTTTTTGTGTCAGGAAGAAAAAAAGATTGGGAAGAAATGACAAATTCTTACACCAATGAAAAACACTTCTGATTGGAGGGGCATTAGGTCTCCCCTTAAATAAAAGATATTTAAAACCAGCAAACAAATCCCTTTCCCAATTTCCTCAATATGACGACATTTATCTTTTGGGAAAAAAAAAACAGGGTCTAAGATCAATGAAAAGAAAATACCTTTCATCAAAAACTGCTCACAGAGTCAAAGAAATGTTTGTGGGTTTCACAGAGACCCCAAAAAATTTTTACTTTGAAAACGAAATATGGATCCCAGGTTATAGCCTTTTAGATGCGACGAATTAACCCGGCACAAGGATGGGGGGGCTGGCGGTAGCCTGGTTGCTCATTGCTCAGAACTACTAAGCACCTCAATAATGCAGTTTAATTTTGGCAGTACAGACGGGAAAACCAAACCTTGTATTTAAGTTGTATACAAACTCCCCGATGCAAATTTTGGGAAAAGATAGTGAAAAATTTGGGCCCCTGTTTTTGCTACTCTTCCAACTCCTGCCCCCCAAAAATCTTGCTTTGGGGGTTTCAAACCTGGGACATCTAAATTGGGGAAATGTGCAAATAATGTTTTTTGCAGAGTCACCCAAAGGGGGCAGTCAGAGAAAATTTTGATACACAAGGTTATTAATCTTTCACCAAAATTTACCCTTTAAAAACAAATAAAAAAAGAAAACACGCCTAGAAAAAACTCCGGACCCTTTTCTTCATAACAATGATGATCAGTAATAAAGGTTCAGAGAATCGACGGTTGCAATTAGACCATATACAAACTAGGTATCTTATTGGGAAAACGTGACATTTTCAGCCTACAAAGGAGGGGTGGGAAGAACATGAGGGGGGTTTTTAGGTAATCAATCCCTCAGCTTGAGTCGATGTAATCAGTCCATCAAAATTGATGTGATTACTCGACACAGTATAGAGAGGAAAATAAAGCGAAGGGGTGGGAGTATAATTAAAGGTTCATTATCAAAAAACCCAAAATGTATCCACTACATTGTAGGGAAAAAGATGGATGGTAATGAGAATCTTTAAAACTGTGCGCCAAAACCCCCGATAATCTCTTTAAATCGCTTGCTTTATCTAGGGTGAAATATTGTTGTGTATAACGGCCCTCTTTCGAGGCAGGTTAAATTGCTACCCGGGGAATTATGGGGGAAACCCACATGGCAGTAAGTACGATAAAAAACACCCAAAATTTCTGGGAACGGTTGAAGTTCCTTGACTTGCCTCCTGGAAAGCGGTGGGAAAGAAAATGATAATGTACACTGGAAAATCCTAGAGAAATAGTACCAAATCTGCACACGAAAAAACATCCCATGAAAGCATAAGACTCGGCAGGTTGTGCAAAATTCCCCCCAAAGAAAAGCACGGCTCGGGGAGTACGCTGAGAGACAACACAAAAAGTGTCTGTCCCAAAACTGTTTAACTGCCCCTCAGCAAAGTAAGGAGGGAACAATAACCCCTGGCTGTTTTCAAGAAGACCTAAAACCCGGGGCCCCGGGGGGGGTTGACCCCCGAAACTCATCCAGGTACACAAAATCAAGAAGTGTCATGGGAAATATAGAAAAAGGGAATTCTTTTTTGGTCACTTATCATATCGACAAAAACCTTATTTTTTATGAAAATTTTTTAACGGGCTTTTCTTTATCTGATTAAAAATTTGTTATCGAGATCAAATTAAAAAAAAAAATCTTCCCAAAAATGAAGCGGGTCGTGTTGATTTTTATTACATTCAGTTTTTTTTATACTTTATTTTTTTTCAAAAAAGTTGTTCTTTACATTTTTGTTAATTAAAATTTTAAATTATTTAAATGTTTTAGTTACCAGATCAAAAGGTTTGGGGAAAAATTTTCAAAGATTCTGATCCTTAGCTGTTCAAAACTATCTAGTTTTTCCCCAAAACTCAGGTTCCCGATATTTCCCTATTACTTACCTCCAGGTAATATGTTTTTTGGGTATCAGGTTTTACTAAAAGCTTTTCCACTTTTCTTTTTTAATACCCCTATTAAAATTTTTAGCCTGGGGTAACTAGATCAGATCGTCTCCCTCTTTTTGTTAACCAGCTAAATGACGTCTCCACCGGTTATCTGTTTTTTTGATCGTCTAACAGTTGACTAAAGATTCCAGGCGCTCAAGTTCCTCTCAAAATTGTACAAAGAAAAACATAGTTAACATACGAAGTGGACGGTGCGCAAGAGTTGGATACCAAAATCCACGAAGTGACCCCCGGGTTTACAGAAAATACTTCTAAATTTAAATTGGAAATTCACTTTTCTGTAACAAGAAATTTAAGAAATTTTTGAATATATGGGGTTTTTATTTCATTTAAAAAAATATCTTGACATGCCACATAGGTTATTAGACTGTCTCAATATTCCACAAATGGGCAGTTTTAAAAATGTGTCCAACTAGTGACCATAGAGCGGCCACTACTTTGCTTTTTTTTTTTCCATCTGCCAAAAAAAAAGTCAAGAAGTATGGGCGTTTTTGGGGTAAAATAAGGGGGATACAAATACGATGTAAGGGTTAAAAACGTAGTTGTTGGACTTGTATTTGGGAATAAAAGATGTTGTGTAAATGGGATGTAAAAGTTTACGAGGGACCACAGATATACAGATCATTTTTGTTGTAGCTACAGTGAGATAAAAAATAAAGTTAACAAAGACAATAGAACAGCAAGTAAAAGAGAGAGGTGAAGGTTTTAAAAAATAAAGTAGGAGGCAGTTAGGGGAAAGATAAAACAACATTGGAGGGCGGTGGGCTAGGAGGTAAAGGTAATGGGGTCGAAGTTAGTGGGTTTAAGAATGTATGTTAATGTTTAAGAAGTTTTTAGTTCGGGGAAATGGGGGCGGGAGAAAAAAGAGCGATAGGTGGAAAGTTTAAAAAAGACCCGTAAGGTTTTTAAAAAATTAGCAAGAGAGGTTTTTTACGAGAGAATGATGAAAGGAGGAAAGGGGTACTGGGGAGATAATGAAATTAAGAGAGTGGTGAAGCAGTAAAAGAGAGTTTAAAAGAGAGAGTGGGTGAGAAGTTATTAAATTTTTTTTTGAAAAAATAAAAAAAAAGTTCTGAGTGAGATTAATAAGTTGAGGAAGCCTTGGGGGAAAAAATGGTTTTTGTTTAAAAAAAAACAGAGGAAGTTATTAAATGGAGAGTTAAGGTTAGGAAGAGGAAGGAATATTTTTAGGGGAAATTTTTAAATGTTTATGAATATGGAAACTGAGTTTCGTGTGTAGGTAAAGGGGGAATAACATTGTAGGAGTGAGGAAAAACCGTTTTGATGTGGGAGGGGTCGTGAGGCAGTGCGTAGAATGAAAAAGGGGGTAAAGCACTGGGAGAGGGATAATGTAGAAATGTTTAAAAACAGGTGGAGATATAGTTTTGGGTGGTTGGTGCTTTTCTATAAAGGCAACGGGGGCAAAAAAAGTGTAAAAATAGAGGGAAAATTTGTTGGGTATACCTGGAAAAGTGAAAGGTAAGTTATTATTGAAAGAAATTAAAAACTATGACGGAAAGTAGGATAGCGATGAACAAAGAGGTTTTTGGAAAGGTAGGGGGGGGGGTGTAGACAAAAAGGGTTTTCAGTGAAAATATAGGCAAACAGTATTTAGGTAAGGATGAAGGGGTTTTTGGGTTTGGGGAAAACGCTAACAGAGGGAAGTGGAGCAATGTGGCAGATGTTCAAAAGATGGAATAAAAAAAAAGGTTACTGAAAGAAATGAAAAAGTTTTTTTTTGAGGATGTGACCTAATGTTAGGGATGTAGGACAAATTGAGATTATTTCCCAGTAAACGTAGGCCTTATACGGGTGTGAATGTCGCCATGGATTCTATCTTTTTTAAATTTGGTCGTAAAAAAATGAATGCTCGAGTTTTACAAAAGGTGGGGGTGGTTAAAAGATAAAAATCTAAAATAAAAAGGGAGTTGTCACAGTTTTCTCTTTTCTGATGACCTGTGAACCCGGAAAATTCTGAAGAGAAGTTTGCAGAGATTTGGGGGTAGTTTGGTAGGAAACGAAAAGAAAAAAATTAAAGTGAATGTAGGAAAGAGTAAAGGTGGAGGATAACACAAATATTTTGGTAATCAAAGATTGGATACACACTGGTGGAGAGAGTATGGGGGAGGTGAATGTATTGAAATATTTTGGATGGGCGTGTTAGCAGATGGGTCTATGAAAGGGTGAGGTGATTATAGAAAATTTATGAGGAGAAAAATGAGAGGTGCACTGAGGAGTATGTGGAGACAAACAATTTATCATGGAAACAAAAAGGGGAATATATAAGAGTATTGTTTACCCAAAGGTCTTGTATGGGGTGAAGAATGGGTTGGAAATTTTCAATAGTGAAAGGATGGAGGCGGTGGGATGTCATGTCTCGAGCAAAGCCTGGTGTGAAAAATAATGCGAGGGAATTCGATTTTTGAAAATTTGGGGAGTGTGGATTACCAAAAATATTTATCCTAAGTGGAGGAGGGTTTTTAGGGTGGTTTGGACATGCACAGGGTGTGGAATAAAAAAAGAATGACTTCGAGGTGGAGGAAGGGGGGGTAGGGGTCAGCATAAGAAAACCCTGGGGCATGTTTGTAGGGCGAATGGACACAAATGGTTGTAAGGGCTTGAGTGCTGTTGGAGTTTGAGCAAGGGAACATTTAAAAAGGGATTCGGGGGAAAAAAACAGCAGGATTCGAAACCCCTCCCGAGGGCAGTCAAATTTCCCCGGGAGCACTTAGTCACTTGGCCCCACAAAGCCACATAGGTGGGCAGCCTGGTTAAAAGCAGTTTTTTTCCCAGCCCGGGGGCCCTCAGTGAGCCTCAAGCATAGATTTAAGCTATTTCTATCTCCCCCTTTTGTTTTTTGACCCCACAAGCGATCTTTTATATCAATCACCCGCAGAAAAAAAAGCGGGATATACAAAGAAAGATTGCAGTCAGAAGCTTCGAAAGCTACGAGGACGGTCAAATTTCGGCAATCTTTGTTTACCCGCTTGTTTTGCGTGGGGCCAGATTAAAAAAATCGCTTTGATACAAGTGAGGGGGCGATTCAGGTGAGGTGGTGATACAAGTTAGGTGGTGAAACAAGTGAGGTGGTGTACAAGTGAGGTGGTGTACAAGTGAGGTGGTGAACAAGTGAGGGGTGTACAAGTTTGGGGGGGTGATACAAATGAGGTGGTGATAAAATATGGGGTGAAGGACCCCGTCAAATAGCTGATATTGTATCCAATCTTGATTTGTATCCCAAATTTTGTTTTAAATTGTCAATTAAATTTAAAATTTTCCCAAAATTATATTAATTTTTTAAATAAGAATTTTTATAATCCAAAAACCCGCATTTATGGTAAATTTGAAGACGATTTTATATGAACAGTGTTATTGTATTTCTCTGCCATGGACTTTCTTATAAACTTTTTCGGATTTGAATCAAATTTGATGGTTAAAATCTTCGTTTCGAATAAATGAATATTAAATTCTTTTTTTGTCTAAATGTACACTGATGTTGTTGTAATCTTTGTTTAAGATTTCTCCCCGTTTGACCCCGGTTTTATATTTTTGAAAAATTGCAACCTTCCCTACCTGGGGAGCCCCGCCGGGGCACGAAATTGGAAGAGATCGGGCCGGGGAAACCTATTAGCAAAAATTAGAAGAGAACGAATGAGTACATTAAAAGGTTTTGAATCATCCCCCCAAGGATCACAACTCAAACCTTAAAAAAGATGGGTTTACATGCAATTATAAAAGGGCACAATAATAAAAATAAATATTACAATTTACCCTTGAATTAGTCCAGCCCATTTTTGGCTTAGCAAAAATTTTAACAATTATAATTCCTTGCTGCATTTAGGTTAGCAGAGTAATTTGTATGGTAATTAAATAGTATCTTACCCGAGCTTGCAATTTCACAATTTAATATCAGTTACTCAATATACATTTAAAACTTCTTTTAAATTTTTTTTTAGAACAAAATTACGTCTTTTAAGCCAAATTCATTTCGTTCTTTAATTTTTCTTTCCTTACTGACCACATCCGGTTCAAAGAACCAAAAGACTTTTTTTTTCAAAATTATGTGCTGGGGAATTTTAAAATAAATCCTGAATTACAATTTACCCCCAAATTTGGGGAGAAAAATCTTGGGACATCACTTTGGTGTATAGTTGTATACGAAGTTGACAGGACTTCAGCAAGTGCATCACAAAAAACCCGTCCTTCTTCAACCCCATCTTTCACCTCCCCAAAACTAACATATCGACCTTAAATTATTAGAATATTTAGTTTTTTTAATTATATATATATATATATATATATATTATATATTGTATATATAAAAATATGGGAGGTCCCCTCTGAACTGTTTTTGGGGACCCCCATCCCCAGAGAAAAAGAAAAAACTTGCTTCAGGGAAAACTCAAGATTCTCCCCGAAGTGTTTGAGAATTTTCTCCTACCCCCCCCTATATTATGTAATATATGTATTATATGTATATTTTGTATATATATAAATTAATATATTTTTAAAAAATTTTTATATATATAATATATTATATAATTAATATATATGCAATAGATCACAGTAAACAGGTGATTTCGATATGCAAAACAACCCCTCTGAAAGAAAAGGGGAAAATTTAAACGCTTTCGTGACTCTCAATTATCAAAGGGAAATATCAATTATTATAATATATATTATATTATATAAAATTTTAAAATATATATATATAATTATATATATATATATATATATATATATTATTTAAAATATTATTAATATAAGTTCCTTGATAATGTGAGTAGTCACGAAAGCGCTTGGAATTTCTCTATTCTTTCAGAGTGGTTGTTTTTGCATATATATATATATATATATATATATATATATATATATATATATATATATATATATATATATATATATATATATATATATATATATATATATATAAATATATATATATATATATATATATATATATATATTATATATAATATATATATATATATATATATATATATATATATATATATATAATATATATATATAGAGTCAAACTGTCTGTTTTCTCATCAATGTTTTTGAGAGCTTTACGAATTGTAGTCCTGAGTTCATAGATGAGGAAATATCCAAAATTTATGAAATAGGTAAGGATTTAAAATACCCAAGAAATGTAATTGATAAATCTTTTAAAGTTGCTAGAAATACTTTTTACAATCCAAAAAGGGGCAACCGCCTTATTCAACTAAAAAATATGTTGGTTCCTCCCTTACCATGAAAACTTGGTTGATATGCCTTCTCTTCTTAAGACTTTTAATATTTAAGTTGTATTCAAAAATCTTGATTCAGTAAAAAAAACTTTTGATAAAGAATTCCCCCAAAATGCTGATGGATGTGTCTATAAGATTCCTTGTAAAATTTGCGATAAAGTTTATTACAGTCAAATTGGTAAAAATCTCGAACTAAGATTAAAACAACATAAATATAGCATTAGAACTGGACAAGATTCCAATGCTCTATTTATTCATGTAAGAGATTTTAACCATCCAATTGATTTTCAAAAAGTTGAGAAAGTAGTATCAAGCAAGTCCATGGTCGACAGAAATATAATTGAATCTTGTTTCATAAAAAGGAGTTTTGACAATAATATGAATATTTCCTTTGGTTTATATAAATTAGATCCATTTATAATTAATAGAATTTGGGAAGAATTTAATAATACATTGGACAAATAATAATTTTTGAAATTTCTTATTTCTTGGGTAGAATAGTTTGTTGGTGGTTTGTGCGAAGGACCTGTCTAGTTGGGCCGGCGCGCATCAGGTGTTTAACCGTTGTGGGATCTGATAGTGAGGTGTTGGCCAGACCCCTTATATTCCTTCCTTGGATGCTTTACTTTCATAGTTTCTTGATAATGTGAGTAGTCATGAAAGCGCTTGGAATTTCTCTATTCTTTCACAGTGGTTGTTTTCCATATAAATATATAAATATATATATATAATATATATATAAATATATATATATATATATATATATATATATATATATATATATATTATATATATATATATATATATATATATAATAAGCGTGTATGCACCTGGAGAAGAGAGGAATGCAGAGGAGAGAGAGAGATTTTGGGAGATGTTAAGTGAATGTATAGGAGCCTTTGAACCAAGTGAGAGAGTAATTGTGGTAGGGGACCTGAATGCTAAAGTAGGAGAAACTTTTAGAGATGGTGGGGTAGGTAAGTTTGGGGTGCCAGGTGTAAATGATAATGGGAGCCCTTTGATTGAACTTTGTATAGAAAGGGGTTTAGTTATAGGTAATACATATTTTAAGAAAAAGAGGATAAATAAGTATACAAGATATGATATAGGGCGAAATGACAGTAGTTTGCTGGATTATGTATTGGTAGATAAAAGACTGTTGAGTAGACTTCAGGATGTACATGTTTAAAGAGGGGCCACAGATATATCAGATCACTTTCTAGTTGTAGCTACACTGAGAGTAAAAGGTAGATGGGATACAAGGAGAATAGAAGCATCAGGGAAGAGAGAGGTGAAGGTTTATAAACTAAAAGAGGAGGCAGTTAGGGTAAGATATTAACAGCTATTGGAGGATAGATGGGCTAATGAGAGCATAGGCAATGGGGTCGAAGAGGTATGGGGTAGGTTTAAAAATGTAGTGTTAGAGTGTTCAGCAGAAGTTTGTGGTTACAGGAAAGTGGGTGCGGGAGGGAAGAGGATCGATGGTGGAATGATGATGTAAAGAGAGTAGTAAGGGAGAAAAAGTTAGCATATGAGAAGTTTTTACAAAGTAGAAGTGATGCAAGGAGGGAAGAGTATATGGAGAAAAAGAGAGAGGTTAAGAGAGTGGTGAAGCAAATGAGAGAGTGGGTGAGATGTTATCAACAAATTTTGTTGAAAATAAGAAAAATTTTGGAGTGAGATTAACAAGTTAAGAAAGCCTAGAGAACAAATGGATTTGTCAGTTAAAAATAGGAAAGGAGAGTTATTAAATGGAGAGTTAGAGGTATTGGGAAGATGGAGGGAATATTCTGAGGAATTGTTAAATGTTGATGAAGATAGGGAAGCTTGATTTCGTGTATAGGGCAAGGAGGAATAACATCTTGTAGGAGGAGGAAGACCCAGTTGTGAGTGTGGGGGAAGCTCGTGAGGCAGTAGTAAAAATGAAAGGGGTAAGGCAGCCGGGATTGATGGGATAAAGATAGAAATGTTAAAAGCAGGTGGGGATATAGTTTTGGAGTGGTTGGTGCAATTATTAATAAATGTATGGAAGAGGGTAAGGTACCTAGGGATTGGCAGAGAGCATGCTAGTTCCTTTGTATAAAAGGAAAAGGGGGATAAAAGAGAGTGCAAAAATTATAGGGGGATAAGTCTGTTGAGTATACCTGGCAAAGTGTATGGTAGAGTTATAATTGAAAGAATTAAGAGTAAGACGGAAAATAGGATAGCAGATGAACAAGGAGGCTTTAGGAAAGGTAGGGGGTGTGTGCACCAGGTGTTTACAGTGAAACAAATAAGTGAACAGTATTTAGATAAGGCTAAAGAGGTCTTTGTGGCATTTATGGATTTGGAAAAGGCGTATGACAGGGTGGATAGGGGGGCAATGTGGCAGATGTTGCAAGTGTATGGTGTAGGAGGTAGGTTACTGAAAGCAGTGAAGAGTTTTTACGAGGATAGTGAGGCTCAAGTTAGAGTATGTAGGAAAGAGTAAAATTTTTTCCCAGTAAAAGTAGGCCTTAGACAAGGATGTGTGATGTCACCGTGGTTGTTTAATATATTTATAGATGGGGTTGTAAGAGAAGTAAATGCGAGGGTCTTAGCAAAAAGGCGTGGAGTTAAAAGATAAAGAATCACACACAAAGTGGGAGTTGTCACAGCTGTTCTTTGCTGATGACCCTGTGCTTTTGGGGATTCTGAAGAGAAGTTGCAGAGATTGGGGGATGAATTTGGGTGGGGGTGTGAAAAAGAAAAAAATTTAAAAGGGGGAAAAAACGGGAAAAAGATTTAAGGGTTATAAAGGAAATAACAAAAAAGATTGGGTGTTTAAAAGGGTTTTAAAATATCAAAAGGGAAAGGGATAGAGTAGGGAGGGGTGAATGTATTCAGATTTTTTTGGGAAAGCGGCCCGTGTCAGCAGATGGGTCTATAAAGATGAGGGAAATCATAGAATTGATGGGGAAAAAAAAAGGGAGTGGTGCACTTAGGAGTCTTGGGGAGAAAAAGAACTTTGCCCCTTGGAGGCAAAGGGGGAAAAGGAAATGAGAGTATAGTTTTCCCAAAACGCTCTTATAGGGGTTTGGGAAGCATGGGGATGAATGTTGCAGCGGGGAGAAGGCTGGGGGGCAGGGGGAGATTTCATGTTGAGGGCAATGTGTGGTGTGAATATAATGCGAGAATTCGTTTTTTTTTTTGGAAAGGGTTAGGAGGAGGTGGGGGGATTACCAAAACTGTAGTCCAGGGGGCTGGGGAAGGGTTTTTGAGGGGGTTTTGGGGGACATGTAAGAGAAGGGAAAGCAAAAACAGAATACTTAAAGAGTGTACCCGTTGTAGGGGAAAGGGAAGGGGGGGTTAGGGGCGGCCTGGGAAAAGGTTGGAGGGGGGGAAAGGGGGTTTTTGTGTGGGGGGGGGCCCTTGGACTTCCAGCGGCCCTGCGGAGGGTGTTTGATAGGAGGGAATGGGGGACAAATGGTTTTTAATACTTGCCGTGCTTTTGGGAGGGGTAAAGAAAAGAAAACTTTTATGGGGGATTCGGGGGAAACCCGGGAAACCCGGCCCTTGAGCCCTTGGAGGGGAAGTACAGTGCCTGCACTCTGAAGGGGGGGTGTTAATGTCAGTTTAAAAACTGTAATGTAAAGCCCCTTCGGGCGGGGGCCCCGTGATGGAGTAAAAGTTGGGGGAAAGTTTTTTCTTTTTCGGGCCCCCCCCTCCCCTTGGGGGGAAGGGCCAGGGTTTTAAATTTTAAAATAATAATATATATATATAAAAAATATATTTATATATATTTTTTATTTTTAATATATATATTATATATATATAAAATTATATATATATGTCGTGCCGAATAGTAAAACGGGCCCAATTGGGCAAGAACTCATTAAAATTAAGCCCTTTAAAAAACTTTCCCCTTTTGTACATTTAAAGATATATTTTTTTCTTTAAATTTTAATGAAAAAATTTTCAGTATTGCACCAAAAAAAAACTTAAAACTTTCCTAAAACCCTTTTTATAAAAAAAACGCAATTTATTTTAGCCCAACCCAACTAAATATAATTTTTAAAAAATTTTAAAAAGTTTAAATTTTAAAAATGAAAAACAAAAAATTTAAAAATATTATTTTTTGTTAGGTTTAGAATTTATTTTTTTCGAAATTATTGCATAAAAAATTTTAGCTTTTTCCTATTGGGGAATTGGCATTGCTATTTAAGCCAAGATCGCTAATCTGCCTTTCGGGACGAAAATTATATATATATATATATATATATCTATATTAAAATTTTATATATATATATATATATTTTAAATTTTTATATATATATATTAATTTTCATAATTTTTAAAGAAAGTAAGAAGGATATTTAAATTTTTACTCAGCAAAATTTAAAAGATCTTTCTCTATATGTTAATGCCCCCTCTCAGTAGGAACTAATATTTGGCCAAAAAATTGTACATTTTTGTATATGAAAATTAATACAGTGGGAGGGGTACATTACAGTGCCCCTTCTTTTATTCAAAACCATGAAACCCGGGGCCTCGACTTTTTTTTTTATCCCACCACTTGAAGTTAAAATTTTTATTTTCAGCAGCAGTCTAAAAGTTAATTATTATTTTCAAAGCAGTCCCGGGGGGGTTAATTATTATTATCACACCAGTCTGACAGTTTATTATTTTCCAAACACCACTCTGGGAAAATTAATTATTATTATCAGAACCGTTGACAGATAATTTTTATTTCGCACCCGTCTGACAGTTAAGATTATTATCAAACACCACTCTGACCCGTTAATTATTTTTATTTACACCCCTCGACAGTTAATTATTATTATCGAAACACCACACTGACAGTTTTAAATTTTAATTTTTCACACCCCTCTGGGCAGTTAATTATTATTATCAGCACCACTCTGACAGTTAATTTTTATTATCCCGCACCCCCTTGACGTTAATTATTTTTTATCAGCACCACTCTGACAGTTAAAATTTTTATTAAACAGCACCCCCCCTGACCGTTTTAAATTTTTATTTAAAACAGCACGCTCTGACAGTTTAATTTTTTTTATCCGCCACCCTCGAAATTTAAATTTTTATTATCAGCACCAGTCTGACAGTTTAATTTTTATTATCAGCACCAAATTTGACAGTTTTAAATTTTATTTTCAGCCCACTTGGACAGTTTAAATTAAAATTTTTCACCCCCAGTTGCAGTTAATTATTATTTTCAGCACAAAATCTGGGCGTTAATTATTATTATCACACCCTCTGACAGTTTAATTTTTTAATTTTTCAGCACCCCTCTGACCCGTTAATTATTTTTATCACACCCTTGACAGTTAATTATTTTATACCAAAAACCTGCCCGTTAATTATTTTTATCCCGCACCACTCTGACAGTTAATTATTATTTTTCAGCACCACTCGGGGCAGTTTAAATTTTTATTATCAGCCCCCATCTGACAGTTAATTATTATTCAGCACCACTCTGACAGTTAATTATTATTATCAGCAACCCCTCTGAATTAATTTTTTTTTCAGCACCCCTCTGACAGTTAAATTTTTTTATTTTCAGAGCGTTGACAGTTAATTTTTTATTATCACACCACTTTTGGGCAGTTAATTATTTATCGCAGCTTTTGACAGGTTTTTATTAATTTTCAGCACCACTTGACAGTTTAATTTTTATTTCGCACCCCTCTGACGTTATTTTTTATTTTCTGCGCAGTCGACCCGTTAATTATTTTTTCAGCACCACTCACGTTTTTTATTTTTTAACAAACACCCCCTCTGCAGTTAATTTTTATTATCAGCAGGGAGTCCCGGACAGGTTTAATTTTTTTATTATTTACACCACTCTGACAAAATTAATTATTATTTTTTGCCCACCCGACAGTTAATTATTATTTTCAGCAGCAGTCTGACCCGTTAATTATTATTTTCAGGGACCACTTGACAGTTAATTATTATTTTCAGCCCCCCTCTGACTTAAAATTTTTTATTTTTCAGCGCAGTCTGCAGTTAATTTTTTATTATCAGCACCCCCCTCTGACGTTTAAATTTTTATTATCAGCAGCGTTTTTGCAGTTTAAATTTTTATTATCAGCAGCAGTCGACAGTAATTAAATTTTTATCCCGCACCACCTGCAGTTAAATTTTTATTTAACAGCGTCTGGCAGTTAAATTTTTATTATCAGCACCACCCCTTTACGTTAATTATTATTATCAGCAGCAGCTGCCTTTAAAATTATTAAACAGCAGCAGTCTGACAGTTTAAAATTTTTATCGCACCACCTTGGGCAGTTTTAATTTTTTTTTACAGCACCAGTTTGGCCCGTTAATTATTATTATCAGCCCCCACTCTGCAGGGTTTTTAAATTTTTATTTTAAAACACCAATCTGACGTTAATTATTATTACAGCAGCAGTTTTTGACAGTTAATTATTATTTTCAGCAGCAGTTGACAGTTAATTATTATTATCAGCACCACTCTGACAGTTAAATTTTTATTACAGCACCACTCTGACAGTTAATTTTTTTTATCAGCCCCCTCCTTTACAGTTTTAAATTTTATTATCACACCCTCTGACATTTAATTATTAAATTTTTAGCACACTCTGACAGTTAATTATTATTTTCCGCAGCAGTTGACAGTTAATTTTATTATTTAGCACCACTCGGGCGTTAAATTTTTATTATCGCACCACTCTGGGCAGTTTTAAATTTTTTATTATCAGCACCACTCTGAATTAATTATTTTTATTTACCCACTCTGACAGTTAATTAAAAATTATCAGCACCCCCTTTTGGGATTTTAATTTTTTTATCAGCACCCCTCTGGGCAGTTTATATTATCAGCAGCCCCTCGAAAAGTTAATTATTATCAGGGAGCACTCTGACAGTTAATTTTTATTATCGCACAGTTTTGACAGTTTATTATTTTCTGCACCACCCCTGACAGGTTTAATTTTTTATACCCCCCTCTGACAGTTAATTATTATTTTTCAAACATCAGTCACAGTTTTAAATTTTTATTTTCCCGCACCCCCTTTTACAAATTTTAAATTTTTTATTATCACATAAAGACAGTTAATTATTTTTATTTAGCACAGTCTGACAGTTAATTTTATTTCAGCACCATTGACAGTTTAATTTTTATTTCAGCACCCTACAGTTTTTTTTATTAACCCGCACCACTTGCAGTTAATTAAATTTTTATCGCACTAGGGTGACGTTAATTATTTTTTATCAGCACCTTGACAGTTAATTATTATTATCAGCACCCCTCTGACATTAATTATTTTTTTCAGCACCATCTGACAGTTAATTATTAATTTCAGCACCCCTGACAGTTTTAAATTTTATTTCAGCAGCAGTCCCGGGAATTTTAATTTTTAAATTTTCAGCACCCCTCTGACAGGGGAAAATTTTTTTATCGCACCCTTTACAGTTTTAATTTAAATTAAATTTTCAGCAAAAACTCTGACAGTTTAAATTTTTATTATCAGCAGGTCTGAAATTAAAATTTTTATTATCGCACCAACCCGCAGTTTTTTATTATTATCAAACACCACTCTGCAGTTTTAAAAAATTTTTATCAGCAACCCTCTTGACAGTTTTAAATTTTTATTATCGCACCAAATCGACGTTTAAATTTTTATTATCGCAGCTTTTGAAAAGTTTAAATTTTTATTATCAGCACCACTCTGAACCCGTTAAATTTTAATTTTCAGCAACCCCTCTGACAGTTAATTATTATTTTTCAGCAAAAACCTGACAGTTAATTATTTTTTTCAGCGGGAGTGCGTTTAATTTTTATTACAGCCCAAAATTTTGGGGCGTTTTTTATTTTTTCAGCACCACTCTGACAGTTAATTATTTTATTTTCAGCACCACTCTGACAGTTAATTATTATTATCAGCACCAAATATGACCCGTTTTAAAAAAATTTTTGTCCGCAAACCCCTCTGCAGTTAATTATTATCAGCAAACCCTTTACATTTTAAATTTTTATTATCAGCATCAGCTGACATTTTAAATTTTATTTTCAGCACCCCCTCAGACAGTTAATTATTATTATCAGCAGTTTAAATGGGCCCGTTTAAATTTTATTATCAGCAACAGTTTGACAGTTTTAATTTTTTTATCACACCTTTTGACAGTTAATATTATTATCGGGACCACTCTGACAGTTAATTAAATTATCAGCACCATGGGCAGTTAATTTTTATTTTTCAGCAATTCCCTGACAAATTAATTATTATTTTCAGCACAACTCTGACCCGTTATTATTATTTCGCCCACCCTGAAGTTTTTTTTATTACAGCAGCAGTCTGACAGTTTTTAAAAAATTTTTTACGCCCCAAATCTGACAGTTAATTATTATTTTCAGCAAACCGTTGACAGTTAATTTTTATTATCAGCACCACTCTGACATTAATTTTTTTAATTTTAAGGGACCACTCGACAGTTAATTAAATTTTTATCAGCAACCCCTCTTGGGCAGTTAATTATTTTTTTTCCGCACCCCCGACAGTTTTTATTTTATCATACCAAATCTGAAGTTTAATTTTTTAACAGCCCCCACTCGGGCAGTTAAAAATTTTTTTTTCAGCACCCCTCTGACAGGTTTTAATTTTTATTATCAGCCCCCACTCCGACAGTTAATTATTATTATATCGAACCCGTCGGGCAGGTTTTTTTTTTTATTTTCAGCACCACTTACAATTTAAATTTTTATTTTCAGCACCACTCTGAATTTTTTTATTATCACACCACCCCTTTACGTTAATTATTATTTATCAGCAGCAGTCCTGACAGTTAATTATTATTAACCGCAGCGTCCCGACAGTTAAATTTTTATTATCCGGGACACTCTGCAGTTAAAATTTTTATTATCACACACCCCTGACAGTTAATTTTTAATTTTTCCACCCTCTGACAGTTAATTTTTTAAATTTTCAGCGCAATTGACAGTTAATTATTATTTTTCAGACCATCTGCAGTTTTTAAAATTATCGCACAGTTTGGGCAGTTTTAAATTTTCATTTTCAGCAGCAATTTTACAGTTTTAAATTTTTTTTATCAGCAGCAGTCTGACAGTTAATTACTAAATTTTCAGCCCCCAACTCCCCCGACAGTTTTAATTTTTTATCAGCAGCAGTCTGCAGTTAATAAAATTTTTAAACAACACAGTCAGGGCCCGTTAATTCCGATCTGGATCTTTCCAGAACATTACACATTTGGTCCCCAGTTTTAAATTTTTAAGAATTTGGGGGAAAAAATTTTTATTTTTCACCCGAGAAAGTTTAAATTATCAGGCCCCAAAATAAAATTTTTTAAATACTGCGGCGGGCGGAGAAAACTTGTAGAAAGACGTAAATTTTACTTAGGTTTGGTGAGGTTTTGTCGGAAAAGGAACTAATGGTTAGGGGAAGACACATATGCAAAAAGTTAAGGGATCTTTATTTTTGAAAACCCTTTCGCCTTCAAAAGTAGGGTTCTTCAGTCAAGTACAGAAAAATTGATAGAACCCGAGATATTGAAAACGATGTAATCAGTCCCTCACCCCTTTTTAAATTTTTAGGTGGTCAGTCCCCCATTGGAGAAAGCATTTTTCCTTTTTTTTGAAAAAAATTTTTTGGGTGAAGGACAGAATGGAGCTTTTTTAGCGCCAAGAGGTTTTAGGGCGTTTGGCCCCCTAGGGGAGGTTTTAAAAACTCAGAAGGGTTAAAAAAGGGCAGGTCCCTCTCAAAAACCCGCCGCTCTCCCTATGGAAGTTGTCGAAGTTGAATTTCAGGTCTGTACCAAGATACCCCTTTTGTTGCAGGTTTTTTGACAGATTGAACATTAAAAAGGTATAAAATTTTCCGACAGGTTTTTTTAGGTAAGACCCAAAAAAGCAACAGTTTGGTATCTTTATTATGAAACGTTTCGCCTACACAGTAGGCTTCTTCAGTCAAGTACAGAAAAGTTTATAGAAGCAGAAGATACTTGAAGACGATGTAATCAGTCCATCACCCTTAAAGTTTTGAGGTGGTCAGTCCCTCAGTCTGGAGAAGAGCATTGTTCCATAGTCTGAAACAATATGGAGAAGAAGTGACAGGATGGAGCTTTTATAGCGCCAGGAGGTGAGACGTAGGCCACTAGGAGAGGTAAGAACTCAGATGTTGAAAGGTCAGGTCCCTCTCAAATCCAGCCGCTCTCACTAGTGGAAGTTGTCGAAGTTGATTGCAGGTCTGTACCAAGATACCCTTGTGTTGCAGTGTCTGACAGATTGAACATTAAAATGGTATAAAATACCGACAGGTTGTTAGGTAAGACACATATGCAACAGTTAGGTATCTTTATTATGAAACGTTTCGCCTACACAGTAGGCTTCTTCAGTCAAGTACAGAAAAGTTGATAGAAGCAGAAGATACTTGAAGACGATGTAATCAGTCCATCACCCTTAAAGTTTTGAGGGGGTCAGTCCCTCAGTCTGGAGAAGAGCATTGTTCCGTAGTATGAAACAATATGGAGCTGAAGTGACAGAATGGAGCTCCATATTGTTTCATACTATGGAACAATGCTCTTCTCCAGACTGAGGGACTGACCACCTCAAAACTTTAAGGGTGATGGACTGATTACATCGTCTTCAAGTATCTTCTGCTTCTATCAACTTTTCTGTACTCGACTGAAGAAGCCTACTGTGTAGGCGAAACGTTTCATAATAAAGATACCTAACTGTTGCATATGTGTCTTACCTAACAACCTGTCGGTATTTTATACCATTTTAATGTTCAAACAGGACTAGTGTTTCCTGACGCGGTTCTTAGATGATGACTCGTTGTTGTAGCTTTTGGTCATCTGACCGAGGTCTTCCGCTGGCTAACTGGTCCACCCCATTAAAAATTATGGTCATAATTATAACCATTTAGTAATGATACTACTTTAACGACTTTAATCGCTCCTTCTTCAGTGAGACGATTCCAGCCAACTGGAGCTTAATTCCTTGTTCTCCTAGTTGACCTTATTAAAACTTCTTATCTTGAACTTCTTGGTCAACGTTGTCTTCAGTTATACTATCAGGTCACTTTCCTGTAGATAGTAATATTATGTAGAGTCTCGTGGGTACGACACAACACACAGACAGTGCTAACAACACCTTGTGAGTCTGGGTATGATGTTAACAACTTGTGAGTCTGGGTATAATGTATTATGTTAACACCTTGTGTGACTGGGTATAATGTTAAGACCTTGTAAATCTGGGTATAATGTTAACACCTTGTGAATCTTTGTATAATGTTAACACCTTGTGAGTCTTGGCATAATGTTAACACCATGTGAATCTGGGTATAATGTTAACACCTTGTGAATCTGGGTATAATGTTAACACCTTGTGAGTCTTGGTATAATGTTAACACATGTGAATCTGGGGTTAAAATTTTAAATTTGTTTTGTTATATATTAACAAGAGTGAGAGACTGTGTGGACCATCCTTCCCACCATTGTTTGGTTATATTAACAAGAGGAGAGACTGTGTGGACAATCCTCCCACCATTGTGTTTATATTAACAAGAGTGAGAGACGTGTGGACACCTCCCACCCTTGTTGTTTATAGTAACAAGAGTGAGAGACTTTGTGGACCTAATCCTCCCCACCATTGTGTTTATATATAACAAGAGTGGAGAGACTATTGAGGACTCCACCCACCATGTTGTTTATATAACAAGAGTGAGAGACTGTGAGTCGACATTCCTCCACCATTGTTGTTTATATTAACAAGAGTGATAGACTGGTGGACTCCACCTTCCATTGTGTTATATTCACAAGAGTGAGAGCACTGTGTGGACATCCATCCTCCATTGTGTTATTTAACACGAGTGAGAACTGTGAGTCGACCATCCTTCCTCATTGTTGTTTATCATTAACAAGAGTGAGAGACTATGCGGAACATCCTCCCACCCATTGTTGTTGATATTAACAAGAGTGAGAGACAATGTGGACATCCTTCCTACCATTGATTGTTATAGTAACAAGAGTGGAGAGACTGTGTCGACATCCACCCACCATTGTTGTTTATATTAACAAGATTGAGTGACTATGTGGGACATCCTCCCAAAATACCCAAAAATATTTGTTGTTTATATTTAAAAGAGTGAGAGACTATGTGACTTCCTTTCCACCATTGTTGTTCATATTAACACGAGTGTTAGACAGTGTGAACATCCTCCCCACCATTGTTGTTATATTACCAAGAGTGAAACAATGTGGAAACCTCCCACCTTTTGATGTTATATTAACAAGAAGAGAGACTATGTGGACATCCTCCCCCCCATTGTTGTTTATATAACAAGAGAGTAGAGACTATGAGGACAACCTCCCACCATTGTTGTTTATATTAAACAAGAGTGAGAGACTGTGTGGACATCCCTCCCACCATGTTGTTTTATAGTAGACAAGATAGAGAG
Source organism: Cherax quadricarinatus (assembly GCF_026875155.1). NCBI lineage: Eukaryota > Metazoa > Arthropoda > Malacostraca > Decapoda > Parastacidae > Cherax > Cherax quadricarinatus. Next base: position 196,095 of record NC_069489.1, on the reverse strand, counting down.
ACTATGAGCACATCCTACCCACCATGTTGTTTATATTAACAAGAGAGAGAGACATGAGGACATCCTCCCACCATTGTTGTTTATATGAACAAGGTGAAGACTGTAGTGGAACATCCTCCACCCTTGTTGTGTTTTATATTAACAAGAGTGAGAGACAATGTGTGACATATCCTCCCACCACCATTGTTGTTTTATATAAACAGAAGAGAGACTAATGAGGACATCCTCCCACCATTGGAGTTTATATTAACAAGAGAGAGAGACTATGAAGGACATCCCTCCCACCATTGGTTTGTTTATATTAATACAAGAGTGAAGACTGTGGTGGACATCCTCCCACCATTGTTGTTTAAATAAACCAGAGTGAGAGACTATGTGGACATTCCTCCACCATTGTTGTTTATATTAACAAGAGTGAGAGACCTCTGTTGGAGACATCCTCCCACCAATGTTGTTTATATTAACAAGAGTGAGAGACTATGTGGACATCCTCCCCCCATTGTTGTTTATATTAATCAAGAGGTGTGAGACTGTGTGGACGATCCTCCTTCCATTGTTGATTATATTAACAAAGAGTGAGAGACTGTGTATACATCCTTCCTCCATTGGTGTTTATATTGAACAAAGTGAGAGACGGTGTGTACATCCTTCCTCCATTTGTGTTTATATTAACAGACGAGTGAAGACTGTGTGGACAATCCTCCCGCCATTGTTGTTTATAATTACCAAAGTGAGAGACCAATGTGGACCGAATCCTCCCACACCATTGTTGTTTTTATTAACAAGAGTGAGAGACATGTGGACATCCTCCACCAGTGTTTGTTTATATTAACAAGAGTGAGAGACTGATGTGGACATCCTCCCACCATTGTTGTTTAAATTAACAAGAGTGAGAAGTACTATTGGGACATCCTCCCCATGTTGTTTAATATTAACAAAGTGAGAGAACTAGTGGACAATCCTCCCTCCATATTGTTTATATTAACAAGAGTGAAGACTGGTGTGGACATCCCTCCCACCATTGTTGTTTATATTAACAAGAGTGAGAGACTATGTGGACACCTCCCCACATTGTTTTAATTAACAAGAGTGAGAGACTATGGTGGAGACACCTTCCACCATTGGTTGTTATATTAACAAGAGTGAGAGACTGATGTGCATCCTCCCTACCTATTGTTGTTATATTACCAAGAGTGAGAGAACTTTGTGACATCCTCCCTCCATGTTGTTAATTTAACAAGAGTGAGAGACTGTGTGGACATCCTCCCACCATGTGTTATGTTATTTAACAAGAGTGAGAGACTATGTGGACAACTCTTCCAACCATTGTTGTTTATATTAACAAGTGTGAGAGACTATGAGGACATCCTCCCACCATTGTTGTTATATAAGCAAGAATGAGAGACTGTGGTGGACATCCTTCCGCCCTTGTTTTGGTTTAAATGTACTTTTTGATGATGTAATTAAAGAAATTATCTCCAAGTATTGGAATATGGGATCCAAAGTTTTTTTTAGAATAAATAAAACTTGTGTTTAGTGAAATTTCACTGTTCTTTTGGTTTTATACAATAAACATTTAACAAAATTATTAGGTTAATAATGTATCAATATTATTTTACCAGAAGAAATTGGTAGAGTAGTTTGAATATTTAAACATTAACAGAAAAAAAATATATGAAACAATAAATATTTGGAAATGAAATCTGTGAATGTTTTTTGTGTGTGCAAATTTATGAGTTTAGAAATTTTATTAAAATTATTTACTCATGATTTTTCAGAATTATAGTAAAATTAATTTTCTGACACATTATGATTTTTTTTCAAAAATACTGTTTGTTTCTGACTTGCGAACTCTGGAGTACTAATACAAATTTAAGTGCAGGATTTTTGCCCATTAATATTTTACCATATGAAATTATTATAATTTTTTTGGGGGATTATCTACAGATAATATAAGTTTTAAGCTGAGTTATTTTTCTTATATGTTTGTATTAAAGGATAATGTTGGTTGACTAAAACCTGATTAATAAATATTGATAATAATAATTCTGGATTGTTTATCTGGTTTCACTATAAACCTTGCATATTATTTTTCTTTCAATTCCATTTTTCAATGGATACGTCCACTATTTTGAAATAATTTGAATATAATAAAGTCGAGAATAAGTTGCTACAAAACCATGAAGCAACAAGATGTTTTAGTTAAGTAGTTGTTAGCTAAACACTTAAGTAGTTGTTTACTAACACATATTACGTGGGTCACTAACCCTTAAGTAGTTGTTACTAACACATATGATTGTCACAACACTTAAGTAGTTGTTACTAACACTTAAGTAGTTTTACAAACACGTAATAGATGTTACTTAACACTTAAGTAGTTTGTTCAATATCACTTAGGAGATGTCACTACCACTTAAGTAGAGGTCACTAACACTAAGTAGTTTGTTACTAACACTTAAGAAAGTTGTCATTAACACTTAAGTAGATGTCACAACACTTAAGTAGATGTCACTAACACTTAAAAGTAAGTTTGTTACTAACACTTACTAGTTGTCACTAACACTTAAGTAGTTTGTCATACACTTAACTAGTTGTCCACTACAAGTAGTTGACACTAACACTTAGTAGTTGTCACTAACACGTAAGGAGTTGCCATAACACGTAAGAGTTGTCCACTAACACTTAAGATTGTCAATACCCTTAAGTAGTTGTCATAGCACTTAGTAGATTCACTAACCTTAAGTAGATGTCCCTAACACTTAAGTAGTTTGTGCCACTAAGATAATGATATAAGAACATATGAAGGCAGGAACACTGCAACAGCCTACTGACCCAAGCAGAGCAGGTTCATGTCCCCCTCCGGATTTAGACCACTGACTCACCCGCGGGATAATCCCAATGACCCACCCAGTCCTGCATCACCCACTCAGGTGGAACCTTGCACAAACCAAGCCAGCACAAGCTAGTCAGGTCCACTCACACCCACCCACCACACCCACTCATTATTTTCTAACCTATTTTTAAATACTACACAACGTTTTTAGCCCTCAAATAACTGTACTCGGGAGTTTTTTGATCCACTCATCACAACTCTATTACCAATCAGTGGTTTCCTATCTCCTTCCTGAATCTGAATTTTTCCAATTGGAAACCCATTTTCTGCGAGTCCTGTCTTGGCTGGAAATTTTCAGCGTGCTACTTCCAACCTCTTATTATCCTGTTTTCCATTTATACACCCTCGATCATATTCCCCTGGTTCTAACTCCTTTCGAGGAGGGCAATTCGGGCCCTCAGTCCTATCCTCATAGGGAAGATTTGCTGTATACATGGATCATCTTTGTCATCCTCTTGTACGTTTTCCAGGAGCATTTATATCCATTCTGTAATACAGAGACCAGAACTGAGGCACATATCTAAATAAGCCTAACCAAAAAAAGGAGATATACAGTTGAAAGAACTACCTGAGGACTTCTATTATTTCTACTTCTCAGATTCGGAGCCCAAGAACTCTGTTAGATTTATTGCGACACTAATCAGCTGTTGTCTGGTTTTAGGTTACTGCAACCAGAAGTCTAAATATTCTCGCAATCACATATTAAGATTTACATATTTAGTTTTAATGGGGCATCATTATAAAACTGTCCAACCATTTTAGAACTTTTGCATTTACCAATATTAAACCTGCAGTCTGCCACTTCTCCGACCATCGCCAGTCTATTCAAATCAGCCTGGAGTGCCTAATGTCCTCATTAGATGAATTGGACGCCTATTTTGCTGTTCATCAAGCAAATTTGCTTAGATCGCTATTTACTCATCATCTATGTCGTCTATGAAATTGAGAACAACAACGGCCTAACACGACCCCTGAGAGAAACACCACCTTGAGACGTGCCCCATTCTGATTTCTCTCCATTTATGCAAACTCTCTCCGCCTATTTGTCTTCATGCCTCTACCCAGGAAAAACAAATTCTCCACTATTCCGTGTGCCTTAAGTTTCCTCAATGGCCTCGGGTGGTGGGAACTCTATCGAAAGCCTTACTGAATCCCACATACACATATATCTTATTCATTACCAATGATCTACCTCCTCAAACATCTTAGTGAAAAAAAGTTAAGTAAATTAGTAAGACTGGTAACGCCCCTTTGTAAAACCGTGTTGAGATGCATTAATCACTCTGTGCCTGTCAAGATGGCTACGAATTGCTTTCACAATTATTGATTTCATAAAGTTTCCCACAAGGAGGTAGGCCTTATTGGTCTATATTCAAGCCAAGACCTGTCATACTGCCTTGTAAATAGATATTACATTTGCCATTTTCCACTTATCAGGCACTAATGCCAGTTTGTAGTGATATGTTAAAAAGATTACCAAAGGGGTGCAAAGTTCCCCGTTACATTTCCTTTAAGACCCTTGCAAAACAGTTCATCAGTACCCTGGGGAATTGTTAGGGTTTTAGTTACTTCTATTTGTTGAAGACCCATAGTAACTAGTTTACTGCACTCGGTGCATAGTTTAGTATCATCCTGTTCTACCTAAGCTATTATTTCAGGAATATCGCTAGTATTTTTCTGGGTGAAAACTGGAGAAGCTGGTATTTTAGTATTCATACATATCCTTATCACTGACATGGACTGACCTGAGTACTCTTAAGTGGGCCCGTCTTGTCCCGATTCTATACTTCTAATACCTGAAAGAACCCTTTTGGGTTAGTCTTTGTAATCCCTTGGCACCGGAGCTGCATAATCCCGTTGGGCTTGTCTTAAACTTTTTTTTATTTCTCTCGGATATAGGGAATAGAGTGGTTGGCTGAACGGCCCACCCCTCTGGATGATACCACCTATAATGCCTCTCTTTTTGACCAATAGATCTTTAATCTGTTGTTCCTCCAGATGGGATCATTTTGTAAAGATCTAATATCGCTACTCGGGAACTAAAGTTTTCTGGGCATCTGAACATGCGCTGAATAACGCAATATTGGCAACCAAATCACCCTTCCTGACCCATAGTCATGGACATCCCAATTTAGCCCACCCAAGTAACCAGGTGGGTAGTACATACACGCCTTAAGTGTTAGGAACAACACTTTAAGTATTGTCACTAACACTTAAAGTAGTGGTCAACTACCCGTCAGTATTGTCACTAACACTCTAGTAGTGTCACTATCACTGAAGGAGCTGTCATTAACACTTAAGTAGTTGTACTAACACTTAAGTATTTGGCACTAACACTTAAGTAGTTGTTCACAACACTCCAAGTAGTGGGTCACTAACACTTAATAGTTGTCATTAACACTAAGTAGTTGGTACTAACACTTAAGTAGTTTGTCACTAACATTTAACTAGTTGTCCACAACACTTAAGTATTGCAATACAGTAAGTAGTCTCACAAACACTTTAGAAGTTGTCTCTAACACGTATAATAAGAGTCACTAACACTTAAGTATAGCCATTAACACTTAAGCAGTGTCACTATCACGTTCCAGGAGTTTGTCACTAATCTTAAGCAGTTATTAACCTTAATTAGTTGACAGTGTTTTTGTGTGTTTCTAACACGTAAGTAGTGTTTACTAACACTTAAGTAGTAGTCACTAACACTTAAGTAGTTGTCACTAACACTTAAGTAGTAGTCACTAACACTTAAGTAGTTGTCACTAACACTTAAGTAGTTGTCACTAACACTTAAGTAGGTGTCACTAACACTTAAGTAGTTGTCACTAACACTTAAGTAATTGTCACTAACACTCAGTAGTTGACACTAACACGTAAATTTTATTATATATGTGCAAACATTTAGTTTTCTGGTTCATTATTCGGTTATGTTTAATGTGTATGGAATATTTAGGGTTTTGTTTATACTGGAATGTTTATTTTATGTAATATTTAGTGTTTGTTTATACTGGAATGTTTATGTAATATTTAGTGTTTGTTTATACTGGAATGTTTATGTAATATTTTAGAGTGTTTGGTTTATACTGGATTGTTTTATGTAAATTTAGTGTTTGTTTATACCGGGATGTTTTATGTTAATATTAGGTGTTTTTTTATACTGAATGTTTATGTAATATTTAGTGTTTGTTTATACAGGTATGTGATGGAATATTTAGTGTATTGTTTATACTGGAATGTTTATGTAATATTAGTGTGTTGTTTATATTGGAATGTTTATGGTAATATGTAGGTTGTTTATACTGGAATGGTTTTAGTAAATCTTTAGTGTTTTGGGTTATACTGGAATGTTAATTGTACTATTTGTGTTTTGTTTATACTGGAATGTTTATGTAATAATTAGTGTTTGTTTAGACTGGAAGGTTTTAGTAATATTTAGTGGGTTTGTTTAACTGGAATGTTTATGTAATAGTAGTGTTTTGTTTATACTGGAATGTTATGTAATATTTAGTGTTGTTTATACTGGAATGTTATGTAATATTTAGTGTTTTGTTTTATCCTGGAAATGTTATGTAATATTTAGTGTTGTTTATAACTGGAATGTTTATGTAATATTTAGTGTTTTTTATAACTGGAAGTTTGTAATATTAGTTTTGTTTATACTGGAATGTTATTTAAAATTTAGTGTCTTTGGTTATACTGGAATGTTTAGTAATAATTAGTGTTTGTTTATACTGGAATGTTTATGTAATATTTAGTGTTTGTTTATACTGGAATGTTTAAGGTGTAATAAAATTTTTATTGATTTAGATATTTATATAAGATAAATTACCTTCACAAAGCTATTGTGAACTGTTCAAGCTATAAGACCCTGCCACATAGCTATAATACCTTCCACAAGCTATAATACCTTCCACAAGCTATAATACCTTCCACAAGCTATAATACCTTCCACAAGCTATAATACCTGCCACAAGCTATAATACCTTCCACAAGCTATAATTCCTTCCGAAAGCTATAATACCTTCCACAAGATATAATACCTGCCACAAGCTATAATACCTGCCACAAGCTATAATACCTTCCACATGCTATAATACCTTCCACAAGCTATAATATTCTTCCACAACTATAAAATACCTTCACAAGCTATAATACCTGCCACAAGATATTAAACCTGCCAAAGCTATAACCTTCCCAAGCTATAATAACCTTCCCACAAGCTATAAGACCTGCCACAAGCTATAATACCTGCCACAAGCTATAATACCTTCCACGAGCTATAAAACCTTTCACAAGCTATAATACCTTCCACAAGCTATAATTACCTGCCACAACTAGAAGACCTTCCACAAGCTATAATACCTTCCACAAGCTATAATACCTTCCACAAGCTATAATACCTTCCACAAGCTATAATACCTTCCACAAGATATAATACCTTCCACAAGCTATAATACCTTCCACAAGCTATAATACCTTCCACAAGCTATAATACCTTCCACAAGCTATAATACCTTCCACAAGCTATAATACCTTCCACAAGCTATAATACCTTCCACACCTATAAGTGACCTTCCACAAGCAATACCTTCCACAAGCTATACTACCTGCCACAAGCTATAATACCTGCCACAAGCTATAATACATTCCACAAGCTATAATAACTGCCGCAAGCCTATAATACCTTCCACAAGCTATAATACCTGCCCACACGCTAAAAGTCCTGCCACAATCTATAAAACTTCCACAAGCTATAATACCTCCACAAGCGATAATACCTGCTGCAGCAAATACCTGCCACAAGCTATAAACACCTTCCACAAGCATAATAACCTTCCTCAAGCTATAATACCGTCCAGAATGGGTGGGGGGGGGGGGGGGGGGGGGGGGGTGGGGGGGGGGGAAAAAAATGGGGGGGGGGGGGGGGGGGGGGTAAAAAGTGGGGGGTGGGGGGGGGGGTGGGGGGGGGGGGGGGGTGGGTTATTTTATATAATATTTGGGGGGGGGTTGGGTTTTTAATTGTCTTGAAGACCGGCCACAAGCTATAATACCTGCTCAGCGATAATACCGTCCACAAGCGATAATGCGTGCCTTAACTATAATACATGCCACAAGCTATAATACCTGCCACAAGCTATAATACCTTCACAAGCGATTGAATGGCTTTTTCCATAAGCTATATTTACCTTCCACAAAGCTTGTAATACCTCTAACAAGCTATAAGACCGGCCACAGCTAAAAAGACCTGCCACAAGCTTGAAATAACTTTCCACAAAGCTAGGGATTAACCTTCCACAAGCTATAAACCTGCCACAAGCATATAATACCTTCCACAAGCCTTATAATACCTTCCACAAGCGATAATAACCTGCCACAAGCCTATAATAACCTGCCACAAGCTAATAATACCTTGCCGACAAGCTATAAATACTGCCACAAGCTAAAATACCTTCCACAAGCTATAATAACATCCAAAAGCTGTAATAACCAGTCCTCAACTAATTACCTTCCACAATCTATAATACCTTCCACAAGTTATAATACCTTCCACAAGCTATAATACCTTCCACAAGCTATAATACCTTCCACAAGCTATAATACCTTCCACAAGCTATAATACCTCCTCAAGCTATAACTTTCCATAAGGCTATAAACCTGCCACAAACTATAATACCTGCCACAAGATATAATACCTTCCACAAACTATAACACCCTTCACAAGCTATAATACCTTCACAAGCTATAATACCTTCCACAAGCTATAATACCTTCCACAAGCTATAATACCTTCCACAAGCTATAATACCTTCCACAGGCTATAATACCTTCCACAAGCTATAATACCCTTCCACCAAGCTAATAATACCTTCCCCAAGCTATTATACCTCCTCAGGCTATAATACCTTCCACAAGCATTATACTTCCACAAGCTAAAGACCTTCCACAGGCTATAATCCTTCCACAAGCTGTATAATACCTTCCACAATCTATAATTATCTTCCGCAATCTATATACTTCCACAATCTATAATTACCTTCCACAATCTATAATACACTTCACAAGCTATAATACCTTCCACCATCGTATAATACCTTCCACAAGCTATAAGACCTCCACAAGCGATAATACCTTCCTACAAGCTATAATATCATCCACAACTGGTAATACCTTCCACAAGGCTAAAGTACCTTCTACAAGCTAGATACCTTCCCCAAGCTAGAATACCTCCACAAGCGATAATACCTTTCCACAGGCATAATACCCTTCACAGAGGCAATAATACCTACGCACAATCTATACTATCTTTCCACAAGGTATAATACCTTCTACAAGCTTTTAGGGGGTAATACCCTTATACAATCTAAGTATCTTTCACAAGCTATAATACCTTCCACAAGCTATAATTACCCCCCCTTCCACAAGCTATAATACCTTCTACAAGCTATAAGAAACCGTCTACAAGCTAAATACCTTCTATAAGCTTTAATACCTCTACAAGCCTATAATACCTTCTACAAGCTATACTTCCACACAGCTATCTACTTCCACAAGCTATAATACCTTCCACAAGCTATATAGCTTCTAAAAGCTATAATATCTTCCACAAGCTATAATACCTTTCATAATTTATAATACCTTTCTCAAGCTATAATACCTTCCACAAGCTATAATACCTACCACAAGCTATAATATCTTTCACAACCTATAATACCTTCTACAAGCTGTAATACCTTATACAAGTATAGTATCTTTCACAAGCTATAATACCTTCTACAAGCTATAATATCTTTCATAAGTTATAGGTAATAAGCGCAAGTGATAAAACCTCCACAAGCTAAATTACGTATCACAAAATATGGAACTTCCCATAAACTAAAGATCCTTCAAGTTTTAATACCTTTAACAAGCTATAGTATCTTAAACACGCTTTAATATCTTCCTCAAAAAAAATTATCATCCACATTACAACCCAGGAGTCCAAATGGCCTGTTATCCAGGGTGTAATGGGAGCAAAATAAACTCAGCAGAAAAGTTTAGACTTATAATATCCTTCACCAATTTAGAACAGCAATATGTAACACTATGTACAGTGAGAAGTATGTGGCACTCCACGGTAAGCAAGGCAGAATAGAAGCCACAAGAGAGCAGACCGTGCTTCAACCAGCTCTAAAATGGGAATGACAAGGGCAGACAGGAGAGTGGTACCCACATAACCTCTGCGATTGCCAAAACCATCTACTTATTGGCTGGAACCTGGTCTCTAGTTGAACGATCGGGGCCGCCATCATCACTCTCACAACCCTGGTTCGCTGGTGGGGAGATAGCCAGTAAATGAGGTGTGTACATGCGCCGAAATAAAGTTTTTTTTTATTTATATTTTTATTAAAACATTACAGTACATGGAATAATAATTAACAGAAAACAAACCATCCAACAGGTATATATAAATACATAGATTAGGTAAGGACATATACACACGCACATCATCCACACATATACATATATAAACATATACCTACACATACACACACATAACATACATACATATATATATATATATATATATATATATTATAAATATATATATATAATATATATATATATATATAAATATATATAGATATTACATATATATATATAATATATAAATATATACATATACATACACATATATACACATACATATACAGGACCACACTTATACATTCATCTATACATATACAATCCCACATACGTATACTAATACATACATACACAACACATAAATATTTTATTTAACATACACGAAATAATAAATAACACATAACACGATACAATAACTGAGATCTATATATTACCATAGATAGGGTCGGAAAACTTATCTAACTTTGACAATACGAATAAAACAAACTGAATACTCAGCTACACAGACAGACTCTGGTAAAGCAGAACATTCTCGCAATTTAAGTTAAACCTGCTCCCCCCCCCCCCAGTAGCGATCCACAACATCCCCCTAACAGCCAGGTACATATTGATGAACAGTGGCAGCAGGTTGTAAGGAAACATGCCAAACGTTTCCCCTGGTGACGGGGGTCCGATCCCAGAACTCCATAGTGACCTGTTTAACCACGAAAATAACTCCCAACATTTTACTGAAGAATGTAATTTTAATATAGTTTTTATCTTTTGAGAGATTAACATGAATATATTTGGACAGTCCTTATTCATGGTCGTTACAATTATTATTATTTAGTGATATATACTATTATCTACTTAAAGACATAAACGGAAACTCTTCTTCTGAATCAGTCTAATTGTGAACACTTTTTTATCATATTTATTGAAATAATTTGAATTTGGTTTTTGTTTGTATATTAAAGATTGATGAAGGTGCATAAGGGATTGTCTACTATTAACTAATGTTAGGTATAATTAGAAGATGATATGAGGTTCAGTGAGGGTGTCCGACTATTACTAATGTTAGTATATTAGAATGATGATTGAGGTTCAGTAAGGATTGTCTACTATTTAACTAATGTTAGGTATAATGAAGGATGATTGAAGGTTCCGTAAGGGATTGTCTACTATTAACTAATGTTTAGGTATATTAGCAGGATATTGAGGTTCAGTAAAGGGATTGTCACTATTAACTATGTTAGGTAATGTAGAAGGATGATTGAGTTCAGTAAGGGACTGTCTACAATTCACCTAATGTTAGTATATTAGAAGGCTGAATTGAAGGTTCATTAAGGGATTGTCTACTATTCAACTAATTAGGTATATTAGAAAATGATTGAGGTTCAGTAAGGGATTGTCTATAATAACTATGTTACTAAAATTAAAGGATGATTGAGGTTTCAGTAAGGGATTGTTACTACTATTTACTAATTTAGGTATATTAGGAAGGATGATTGAGGATCAGTAAAAGGATTGTTCCCTACTATTAACTATTTAGTATATTAGAAGGATGATTGAGGTACAGTAAGGGAGTGTCTACAATTAACTAATGTTTGGTGCTGATAACCGTAGAACTTTCATAAAGTTCTTTTCCACTTCATTCTAGAATATGCTTATTGATAGACGAAGTCCTCCTGATATTGTCTAAGTTTCTTGTTTATTATTTAAGATACTAAGAGGAAGGAATAAATCAAGTGGAATATAATATTATTATATCATTAAACGAGAGAAAGAGACTATTGGACATCCTTACCCACACCCCATTGTAGTTTATATTAACAAATGAGAGAACTAATGTGTACATTCTTCCTCCATTGTTGTTTTATTAACAAGAGTAGAGACGGTGTGGGACATCCTCCCCACCATTGTTGTTTATTTAACAAGGAGTGGAGACTGTGGACATCCTCCCTCCCTTGTTGTTTTATTAACACGAAGTTGAGAGACTATGTGGACATCTTCCACCATTGTTGTCTATATAACAAAAGTGAGAGACTGTGAGGCCAATCCGCCCACCATTGTTGTTTATTTCAACAAGAGTGAGAGACTGTTGGACATCCTCCGCCATTGTTGTTTTATAGTAACAAAGTGAAGACTATGTGGACATCCTCCCGCATTGTTGTTTATATAAACAAGATGAGAGACTATGTGGACCTCCTTCCACATTGTAGGTTTATAATTAAAAAGGAGAACGATTTGGACAAGCCTCCCACCCATGGTTGTTTATATTAACAAGAGTGAGAGAGACTATGTGGACATCCTCCACCATGTTGTTTATATTTAACAAGAGACTAATGGTGGACATCCTCCCACCATTGTTGGTTTATAGTAACAAGATGAGAGACAATGGGACATTCCTTCCACCATTGTTGTTTAAATTAACAAGAGAGACTATGTGGGAACATCTCCTCACCACCATGTTGTTTATATTAACAAGAGTGAGATACATGAAATCCTCCCACCATTGTTGTTTATATTACCAAGAGTGAGAGACTATGTGGACATCCTCCCGCCATTGGTTGTTATATTAACAAGAGGAGAGACTATGGACATCCTTCCACCATTTTGTTTATATTAACAAGAGAGACTATGTGACATCCCCCACCGATTGTTGTTTATATAACAAGAGTGAGAGACTATGTGGGACATCCTCTCCACCATTGTTTTTATATTAACAAGAGTGAGATACTATGAGGACATCCTCCCACCATTGGTTTTATATTAACAAGAGTGAGAACTAGTGACATCCTCCCCGCAAATTGTTGTTTATATTAACAAAGTGAAGACTATGTGGACACCCTTCCACCATTGTGGTTTATAATTAACAAGAAGAGAATTGGACATCCTCCCACCATTGTTTTTAGATATCAAGAGTGGAAGACTATGTGGACTCCTCCCGCCATGGTTGTTTATATTAACAAGAGTGAGAGACTATGTGGACATCCCTTCCAACCCATTGTTGTTTATAATAACAAGAGTGAGAGACTATTGGACATCCTCCCACCCTTGTTTTTTATATAACAAGAGGAGAACTGTGTGGACATCCTCCCTCCTTTGTTTGTTTATATTAACAAGAGTGAGAGACTATGTGGACATCCCTCCCTCCTTATGTTGTTTTATTAACAAGAGTGAGAGACATGTGGACATATCCTCCCTCCTTTGTGTTTATATTAACAAAGTGAGAGAAATGTGGACACCTCCCACCAATGTTGTTTATATTAACAAAGTGAGATATGTGGACATTCTTCCCTCCATTGGTGTTTATATAACAAGAGTTAGAGACTATGTGACATCCTCCGTCCATTTTGTATATATTAAAAAAGAGTGAGAACGATGTGACATCCTCCCTCCTTGTTGTTTATATTAACAAGAGTGGAGAGACCCAATGTGGACATCCTCCATTGTTGTTTATATTAACAAGAGAGTGAGAGACCTATGTGGACATCCTTTACCACGATTGCTTTTATAATAACAAGTGTAGAGACTATGAGAACTCCATCCATTGTTTTTATATTAACAAAGTGAGAGACTATGTGGATCTTCCTTTCCACGATTGCCTGTTTATAATTAACAAGAGAGAAGACTATGTGGACATCCTCCTACCATTGATTTTTTATATAACAAGAGTAGATACTATGTTGACATCCTCCCACCATTGTTGTTTACCTTAACAAGAGTGAGAGACTATCTCGGACATCCTTCCACCAATTGTTGTTTATATGAACAAGAGTGAGAGACAATATGACATCTCTCCCACCATTTGATGTTTATATTAAATTAACAAAGTGAGAGACTGAGGACATCCTCCATTGTTGTTTATTATTAACAAGAGTGAAGAGACTATGTGGACATCCTTCCACGATGCTGTTTATATTAACAAGAGTGAGAGACTATTGACATCCTCCCCACCATTGTTGTTTATATTAACAAGAGTGAGATACTATGTGGACACCTCCCACCATTGTTTGTTATATTAACATGAAGTGAGAGACTATGAGGCACCCCCACCATTGTTTTTATATTAACAAGAAGTGAGAGACTATGAGACATCCTCCCACCATGTTGTTTATATTTAACAAGATGAGAGACTGGGTGGGACATCCTCCCACCATTGTTGTTTATATTAAACCAAAGTGAGAGACTAGGGGACATCCTCCCCCCATTGTTGTTTATATTAACAAGAGTGAAGACTGTGTGGAGACATCCTCACCACCATTTTTGTTGTTTAAAATCCAAGAGTGAGAGACTATGTGGACATCCTCCACACCCTGTGTTTATATTAACAAGTGAGAGACGGTGGAACATCCTCCTTCCATTGTAGTTTTATTATAACAAGAGTGTGAGAGACTGTGTGGACATCTCCCACCAAATGTTGTTTATATTAACACGAGTGAGAGACTATGGGACATCCTCCCACCATTGTTGTTTATATTAACAAGAGTGAGAGACTATGTGGACATCCTCCCGCCATTGTTGTTTATATTACAAGAGTGAGAGACTTATGTATGGACATCCCCCACCATTGATGTATATATTAACAGAGGAGAGACAAGTGGGGGACATCCTCCCACCATTGTTTGTTTATATTAACAAGAGTAAGAGACTAAGTGGACATGCCTCCCACCATTGTGTCTATTTAACAAGAGTGAGAGACTAGGTGGATACCATCCACCATCGTTGTATATTAACAAGAGCGACTATGTGGACCATCCACCCACCATTGTTGATGTATATTAACAAAAGACTATGTTGGACATCCTCCCACCGTTTTGTTTTATTAACAAAGAGTGAGAGACCTATGTGACATCCTCCCACCGTTTGTTGTTTATCGTAACAAGAAGTGAAGACTATGAGGACATCCCCCACCATTGTTGTTTATATTAACAAGAGTGAGAGACCTGTGTGGGACATCCTCCACCATTGTGTTATATTAACAAGAGTGAGAGAACTAGAGGACATCCACCCACCATTTTGTTTATATAACAAGAGTGGAGAGACTGTGTGGACATCCTCCAACCGATTGGTATGTTTATATTACCCGGAGATGAGAGGACTTATGAGGACATCCTCCCCACCATTTGTTTTGTTATATATTAACAAGAGTGAGAGACTGTGTGGACCATCCTTCCCACCATTGTTTGGTTATATTAACAAGAGGAGAGACTGTGTGGACAATCCTCCCACCATTGTGTTTATATTAACAAGAGTGAGAGACGTGTGGACACCTCCCACCCTTGTTGTTTATAGTAACAAGAGTGAGAGACTTTGTGGACCTAATCCTCCCCACCATTGTGTTTATATATAACAAGAGTGGAGAGACTATTGAGGACTCCACCCACCATGTTGTTTATATAACAAGAGTGAGAGACTGTGAGTCGACATTCCTCCACCATTGTTGTTTATATTAACAAGAGTGATAGACTGGTGGACTCCACCTTCCATTGTGTTATATTCACAAGAGTGAGAGCACTGTGTGGACATCCATCCTCCATTGTGTTATTTAACACGAGTGAGAACTGTGAGTCGACCATCCTTCCTCATTGTTGTTTATCATTAACAAGAGTGAGAGACTATGCGGAACATCCTCCCACCCATTGTTGTTGATATTAACAAGAGTGAGAGACAATGTGGACATCCTTCCTACCATTGATTGTTATAGTAACAAGAGTGGAGAGACTGTGTCGACATCCACCCACCATTGTTGTTTATATTAACAAGATTGAGTGACTATGTGGGACATCCTCCCAAAATACCCAAAAATATTTGTTGTTTATATTTAAAAGAGTGAGAGACTATGTGACTTCCTTTCCACCATTGTTGTTCATATTAACACGAGTGTTAGACAGTGTGAACATCCTCCCCACCATTGTTGTTATATTACCAAGAGTGAAACAATGTGGAAACCTCCCACCTTTTGATGTTATATTAACAAGAAGAGAGACTATGTGGACATCCTCCCCCCCATTGTTGTTTATATAACAAGAGAGTAGAGACTATGAGGACAACCTCCCACCATTGTTGTTTATATTAAACAAGAGTGAGAGACTGTGTGGACATCCCTCCCACCATGTTGTTTTATAGTAGACAAGATAGAGAGACTATGAGCACATCCTACCCACCATGTTGTTTATATTAACAAGAGAGAGAGACATGAGGACATCCTCCCACCATTGTTGTTTATATGAACAAGGTGAAGACTGTAGTGGAACATCCTCCACCCTTGTTGTGTTTTATATTAACAAGAGTGAGAGACAATGTGTGACATATCCTCCCACCACCATTGTTGTTTTATATAAACAGAAGAGAGACTAATGAGGACATCCTCCCACCATTGGAGTTTATATTAACAAGAGAGAGAGACTATGAAGGACATCCCTCCCACCATTGGTTTGTTTATATTAATACAAGAGTGAAGACTGTGGTGGACATCCTCCCACCATTGTTGTTTAAATAAACCAGAGTGAGAGACTATGTGGACATTCCTCCACCATTGTTGTTTATATTAACAAGAGTGAGAGACCTCTGTTGGAGACATCCTCCCACCAATGTTGTTTATATTAACAAGAGTGAGAGACTATGTGGACATCCTCCCCCCATTGTTGTTTATATTAATCAAGAGGTGTGAGACTGTGTGGACGATCCTCCTTCCATTGTTGATTATATTAACAAAGAGTGAGAGACTGTGTATACATCCTTCCTCCATTGGTGTTTATATTGAACAAAGTGAGAGACGGTGTGTACATCCTTCCTCCATTTGTGTTTATATTAACAGACGAGTGAAGACTGTGTGGACAATCCTCCCGCCATTGTTGTTTATAATTACCAAAGTGAGAGACCAATGTGGACCGAATCCTCCCACACCATTGTTGTTTTTATTAACAAGAGTGAGAGACATGTGGACATCCTCCACCAGTGTTTGTTTATATTAACAAGAGTGAGAGACTGATGTGGACATCCTCCCACCATTGTTGTTTAAATTAACAAGAGTGAGAAGTACTATTGGGACATCCTCCCCATGTTGTTTAATATTAACAAAGTGAGAGAACTAGTGGACAATCCTCCCTCCATATTGTTTATATTAACAAGAGTGAAGACTGGTGTGGACATCCCTCCCACCATTGTTGTTTATATTAACAAGAGTGAGAGACTATGTGGACACCTCCCCACATTGTTTTAATTAACAAGAGTGAGAGACTATGGTGGAGACACCTTCCACCATTGGTTGTTATATTAACAAGAGTGAGAGACTGATGTGCATCCTCCCTACCTATTGTTGTTATATTACCAAGAGTGAGAGAACTTTGTGACATCCTCCCTCCATGTTGTTAATTTAACAAGAGTGAGAGACTGTGTGGACATCCTCCCACCATGTGTTATGTTATTTAACAAGAGTGAGAGACTATGTGGACAACTCTTCCAACCATTGTTGTTTATATTAACAAGTGTGAGAGACTATGAGGACATCCTCCCACCATTGTTGTTATATAAGCAAGAATGAGAGACTGTGGTGGACATCCTTCCGCCCTTGTTTTGGTTTAAATGTACTTTTTGATGATGTAATTAAAGAAATTATCTCCAAGTATTGGAATATGGGATCCAAAGTTTTTTTTAGAATAAATAAAACTTGTGTTTAGTGAAATTTCACTGTTCTTTTGGTTTTATACAATAAACATTTAACAAAATTATTAGGTTAATAATGTATCAATATTATTTTACCAGAAGAAATTGGTAGAGTAGTTTGAATATTTAAACATTAACAGAAAAAAAATATATGAAACAATAAATATTTGGAAATGAAATCTGTGAATGTTTTTTGTGTGTGCAAATTTATGAGTTTAGAAATTTTATTAAAATTATTTACTCATGATTTTTCAGAATTATAGTAAAATTAATTTTCTGACACATTATGATTTTTTTTCAAAAATACTGTTTGTTTCTGACTTGCGAACTCTGGAGTACTAATACAAATTTAAGTGCAGGATTTTTGCCCATTAATATTTTACCATATGAAATTATTATAATTTTTTTGGGGGATTATCTACAGATAATATAAGTTTTAAGCTGAGTTATTTTTCTTATATGTTTGTATTAAAGGATAATGTTGGTTGACTAAAACCTGATTAATAAATATTGATAATAATAATTCTGGATTGTTTATCTGGTTTCACTATAAACCTTGCATATTATTTTTCTTTCAATTCCATTTTTCAATGGATACGTCCACTATTTTGAAATAATTTGAATATAATAAAGTCGAGAATAAGTTGCTACAAAACCATGAAGCAACAAGATGTTTTAGTTAAGTAGTTGTTAGCTAAACACTTAAGTAGTTGTTTACTAACACATATTACGTGGGTCACTAACCCTTAAGTAGTTGTTACTAACACATATGATTGTCACAACACTTAAGTAGTTGTTACTAACACTTAAGTAGTTTTACAAACACGTAATAGATGTTACTTAACACTTAAGTAGTTTGTTCAATATCACTTAGGAGATGTCACTACCACTTAAGTAGAGGTCACTAACACTAAGTAGTTTGTTACTAACACTTAAGAAAGTTGTCATTAACACTTAAGTAGATGTCACAACACTTAAGTAGATGTCACTAACACTTAAAAGTAAGTTTGTTACTAACACTTACTAGTTGTCACTAACACTTAAGTAGTTTGTCATACACTTAACTAGTTGTCCACTACAAGTAGTTGACACTAACACTTAGTAGTTGTCACTAACACGTAAGGAGTTGCCATAACACGTAAGAGTTGTCCACTAACACTTAAGATTGTCAATACCCTTAAGTAGTTGTCATAGCACTTAGTAGATTCACTAACCTTAAGTAGATGTCCCTAACACTTAAGTAGTTTGTGCCACTAAGATAATGATATAAGAACATATGAAGGCAGGAACACTGCAACAGCCTACTGACCCAAGCAGAGCAGGTTCATGTCCCCCTCCGGATTTAGACCACTGACTCACCCGCGGGATAATCCCAATGACCCACCCAGTCCTGCATCACCCACTCAGGTGGAACCTTGCACAAACCAAGCCAGCACAAGCTAGTCAGGTCCACTCACACCCACCCACCACACCCACTCATTATTTTCTAACCTATTTTTAAATACTACACAACGTTTTTAGCCCTCAAATAACTGTACTCGGGAGTTTTTTGATCCACTCATCACAACTCTATTACCAATCAGTGGTTTCCTATCTCCTTCCTGAATCTGAATTTTTCCAATTGGAAACCCATTTTCTGCGAGTCCTGTCTTGGCTGGAAATTTTCAGCGTGCTACTTCCAACCTCTTATTATCCTGTTTTCCATTTATACACCCTCGATCATATTCCCCTGGTTCTAACTCCTTTCGAGGAGGGCAATTCGGGCCCTCAGTCCTATCCTCATAGGGAAGATTTGCTGTATACATGGATCATCTTTGTCATCCTCTTGTACGTTTTCCAGGAGCATTTATATCCATTCTGTAATACAGAGACCAGAACTGAGGCACATATCTAAATAAGCCTAACCAAAAAAAGGAGATATACAGTTGAAAGAACTACCTGAGGACTTCTATTATTTCTACTTCTCAGATTCGGAGCCCAAGAACTCTGTTAGATTTATTGCGACACTAATCAGCTGTTGTCTGGTTTTAGGTTACTGCAACCAGAAGTCTAAATATTCTCGCAATCACATATTAAGATTTACATATTTAGTTTTAATGGGGCATCATTATAAAACTGTCCAACCATTTTAGAACTTTTGCATTTACCAATATTAAACCTGCAGTCTGCCACTTCTCCGACCATCGCCAGTCTATTCAAATCAGCCTGGAGTGCCTAATGTCCTCATTAGATGAATTGGACGCCTATTTTGCTGTTCATCAAGCAAATTTGCTTAGATCGCTATTTACTCATCATCTATGTCGTCTATGAAATTGAGAACAACAACGGCCTAACACGACCCCTGAGAGAAACACCACCTTGAGACGTGCCCCATTCTGATTTCTCTCCATTTATGCAAACTCTCTCCGCCTATTTGTCTTCATGCCTCTACCCAGGAAAAACAAATTCTCCACTATTCCGTGTGCCTTAAGTTTCCTCAATGGCCTCGGGTGGTGGGAACTCTATCGAAAGCCTTACTGAATCCCACATACACATATATCTTATTCATTACCAATGATCTACCTCCTCAAACATCTTAGTGAAAAAAAGTTAAGTAAATTAGTAAGACTGGTAACGCCCCTTTGTAAAACCGTGTTGAGATGCATTAATCACTCTGTGCCTGTCAAGATGGCTACGAATTGCTTTCACAATTATTGATTTCATAAAGTTTCCCACAAGGAGGTAGGCCTTATTGGTCTATATTCAAGCCAAGACCTGTCATACTGCCTTGTAAATAGATATTACATTTGCCATTTTCCACTTATCAGGCACTAATGCCAGTTTGTAGTGATATGTTAAAAAGATTACCAAAGGGGTGCAAAGTTCCCCGTTACATTTCCTTTAAGACCCTTGCAAAACAGTTCATCAGTACCCTGGGGAATTGTTAGGGTTTTAGTTACTTCTATTTGTTGAAGACCCATAGTAACTAGTTTACTGCACTCGGTGCATAGTTTAGTATCATCCTGTTCTACCTAAGCTATTATTTCAGGAATATCGCTAGTATTTTTCTGGGTGAAAACTGGAGAAGCTGGTATTTTAGTATTCATACATATCCTTATCACTGACATGGACTGACCTGAGTACTCTTAAGTGGGCCCGTCTTGTCCCGATTCTATACTTCTAATACCTGAAAGAACCCTTTTGGGTTAGTCTTTGTAATCCCTTGGCACCGGAGCTGCATAATCCCGTTGGGCTTGTCTTAAACTTTTTTTTATTTCTCTCGGATATAGGGAATAGAGTGGTTGGCTGAACGGCCCACCCCTCTGGATGATACCACCTATAATGCCTCTCTTTTTGACCAATAGATCTTTAATCTGTTGTTCCTCCAGATGGGATCATTTTGTAAAGATCTAATATCGCTACTCGGGAACTAAAGTTTTCTGGGCATCTGAACATGCGCTGAATAACGCAATATTGGCAACCAAATCACCCTTCCTGACCCATAGTCATGGACATCCCAATTTAGCCCACCCAAGTAACCAGGTGGGTAGTACATACACGCCTTAAGTGTTAGGAACAACACTTTAAGTATTGTCACTAACACTTAAAGTAGTGGTCAACTACCCGTCAGTATTGTCACTAACACTCTAGTAGTGTCACTATCACTGAAGGAGCTGTCATTAACACTTAAGTAGTTGTACTAACACTTAAGTATTTGGCACTAACACTTAAGTAGTTGTTCACAACACTCCAAGTAGTGGGTCACTAACACTTAATAGTTGTCATTAACACTAAGTAGTTGGTACTAACACTTAAGTAGTTTGTCACTAACATTTAACTAGTTGTCCACAACACTTAAGTATTGCAATACAGTAAGTAGTCTCACAAACACTTTAGAAGTTGTCTCTAACACGTATAATAAGAGTCACTAACACTTAAGTATAGCCATTAACACTTAAGCAGTGTCACTATCACGTTCCAGGAGTTTGTCACTAATCTTAAGCAGTTATTAACCTTAATTAGTTGACAGTGTTTTTGTGTGTTTCTAACACGTAAGTAGTGTTTACTAACACTTAAGTCGTAGTCACTAACACTTAAGTCGTTGTCACTACAGTTAAGTAGTAGTCACTAACACTTAAGTAGTTGTCACTAACACTTAAGTATTGTCACTAACACTTAAGTAGGTGTCACTAACACTTAAGTAGTTGTCACTAACACTTAAGTAATTGTCACTAACACTTCAGTAGTTGACACTAACACGTAAATTTTATTATATATGTGCAAACATTTAGTTTTCTGGTTCATTATTCGGTTATGTTTAATGTGTATGGAATATTTAGGGTTTTGTTTAGACGGGAATGTTTATTTTATGTAATATTTAGTGTTTGTTTATACTGGAATGTTTATGTAATATTTAGTGTTTGTTTATACTGGAATGTTTATGTAATATTTAGTGTTTGTTTATACTGGATTGTTTTATGTAAATTTAGTGTTTGTTTATACCGGGATGTTTTATGTTAATATTAGGTGTTTTTTTATACTGAATGTTTATGTAATATTTAGTGTTTGTTTATACAGGTATGTGATGGAATATTTAGTGTATTGTTTATACTGGAATGTTTATGTAATATTAGTGTGTTGTTTATATTGGAATGTTTATGGTAATATGTAGGTTGTTTATACTGGAATGGTTTTAGTAAATCTTTAGTGTTTTGGGTTATACTGGAATGTTAATTGTACTATTTGTGTTTTGTTTATACTGGAATGTTTATGTAATAATTAGTGTTTGTTTAGACTGGAAGGTTTTAGTAATATTTAGTGGGTTTGTTTAACTGGAATGTTTATGTAATAGTAGTGTTTTGTTTATACTGGAATGTTATGTAATATTTAGTGTTGTTTATACTGGAATGTTATGTAATATTTAGTGTTTTGTTTTATCCTGGAAATGTTATGTAATATTTAGTGTTGTTTATAACTGGAATGTTTATGTAATATTTAGTGTTTTTTATAACTGGAAGTTTGTAATATTAGTTTTGTTTATACTGGAATGTTATTTAAAATTTAGTGTCTTTGGTTATACTGGAATGTTTAGTAATAATTAGTGTTGTTTAACTGGAAGGTTTATGTAATATTTAGTGGTTTGTTTATACTGGAATGTTTAAGGTTAAATAAAATTTTTATTGATTTAGATATTAAATAAGATAAATACCTTCCCAAGCTATTGTGAACTGTTCAAGCTATAAGACCCTGCCACATAGCATAATACCTTCCACAAGCTATAATACCTTCCACAAGCTATAATACCTTCCACAACTATAATACCTTCCACAAGCTATAATACCTGCCACAAGCTATAATACCGACCCACAAGCATAATTCCTTCCGAAAGCTAAAATACCTCCACAAGATATAATACCTGCCACAAGCTATAATACCTGCCACAAGCTATAATACCTTCCACATGCTATAATACCTTCCACAAGCTATAATATTCTTCCACAACTATAAAATACCTTCACAAGCTATAATACCTGCCACAAGATATTAAACCTGCCAAAGCTATAACCTTCCCAAGCTATAATAACCTTCCCACAAGCTATAAGACCTGCCACAAGCTATAATACCTGCCACAAGCCTATAATACCTTCCACACTATAAAACCTTTCACAAGCTATAATACCTACCACAAGCTATAATTACCTGCCACAACTAGAAGACCTTCCACAAGCTATAATACCTTCCACAAGCTATAATACCTTCCACAATCCTATAATACCTTCCACAAGCTATAATACCTTCCACAAGATATAATACCTTCCACAAGCTATAATACCTTCCACAAGCTATAATACCTTCCACAAGCTATAATACCTTCCACAAGCTATAATACCTTCCACAAGCTATAATACCTTCCACAAGCTATAATACCTTCCACACCTATAAGTGACCTTCCACAAGCAATACCTTCCACAAGCTATACTACCTGCCTCAAGCTATAAGACCTGCCACAAGCTATAATACATTCCACAAGCTATAATACCTGCCACAAGCCTATAATACCTTCCACAAGCTATAATACCTGCCCACACGCTAAAAGTCCTGCCACAATCTATAAAACTTCCACAAGCTATAATACCTCCACAAGCGATAATACCTGCTGCAGCAAATACCTGCCACAAGCTATAAACACCTTCCACAAGCATAATAACCTTCCTCAAGCTATAATACCGTCCAGAATGGGTGGGGGGGGGGGGGGGGGGGGGGGGGTGGGGGGGGGGGAAAAAAATGGGGGGGGGGGGGGGGGGGGGGTAAAAAGTGGGGGGTGGGGGGGGGGGTGGGGGGGGGGGGGGGGTGGGTTATTTTATATAATATTTGGGGGGGGGTTGGGTTTTTAATTGTCTTGAAGACCGGCCACAAGCTATAATACCTGCTCAGCGATAATACCGTCCACAAGCGATAATGCGTGCCTTAACTATAATACATGCCACAAGCTATAATACCTGCCACAAGCTATAATACCTTCACAAGCGATTGAATGGCTTTTTCCATAAGCTATATTTACCTTCCACAAAGCTTGTAATACCTCTAACAAGCTATAAGACCGGCCACAGCTAAAAAGACCTGCCACAAGCTTGAAATAACTTTCCACAAAGCTAGGGATTAACCTTCCACAAGCTATAAACCTGCCACAAGCATATAATACCTTCCACAAGCCTTATAATACCTTCCACAAGCGATAATAACCTGCCACAAGCCTATAATAACCTGCCACAAGCTAATAATACCTTGCCGACAAGCTATAAATACTGCCACAAGCTAAAATACCTTCCACAAGCTATAATAACATCCAAAAGCTGTAATAACCAGTCCTCAACTAATTACCTTCCACAATCTAAATACCTTCCACAAGCTATAATACCTTCCACAAGCTATAATACCTTCCACAAGCTATAATACCTTCCACAAGCTATAATACTTCCACAAGCTATAATACCTCCTCAAGCTATAACTTTCCATAAGGCTATAAACCTGCCACAAACTATAATACCTCAACAAAGATATAATACCTTCCACAAACTATAACACCCTTCACAAGCATAAGACCTTCACAGCTATAATACCTTCCACAAGCTATAATACCTTCCACAAGCTATAATACCTTCCACAAGCTATAATACCTTCCACAAGCTATAATACCTTCCACAAGCTATAATACCCTTCCACCAAGCTAATAATACCTTCCCCAAGCTATTATACCTCCTCAGGCTATAATACCTTCCACAAGCATTATACTTCCACAAGCTAAAGACCTTCCACAGGCTATAATCCTTCCACAAGCTGTATAATACCTTCCACAATCTATAATTATCTTCCGCAATCTATATACTTCCACAATCTATAATTACCTTCCACAATCTATAATACACTTCACAAGCTATAATACCTTCCACCATCGTATAATACCTTCCACAAGCTATAAGACCTCCACAAGCGATAATACCTTCCTACAAGCTATAATATCATCCACAACTGGTAATACCTTCCACAAGGCTAAAGTACCTTCTACAAGCTAGATACCTTCCCCAAGCTAGAATACCTCCACAAGCGATAATACCTTTCCACAGGCATAATACCCTTCACAGAGGCAATAATACCTACGCACAATCTATACTATCTTTCCACAAGGTATAATACCTTCTACAAGCTTTTAGGGGGTAATACCCTTATACAATCTAAGTATCTTTCACAAGCTATAATACCTTCCACAAGCTATAATTACCCCCCCTTCCACAAGCTATAATACCTTCTACAAGCTATAAGAAACCGTCTACAAGCTAAATACCTTCTATAAGCTTTAATACCTCTACAAGCCTATAATACCTTCTACAAGCTATACTTCCACACAGCTATCTACTTCCACAAGCTATAATACCTTCCACAAGCTATATAGCTTCTAAAAGCTAAAACTATCTTCCACAAGCTATAATACCTTGCAAATTTATAAATACCTTTCTCAAGCTATAATACCTTCCACAAGCTATAATACCCACCACAAGCTATAATATCTCACAACCTATATACCTTCTACAAGCTGTAAACCTAGACAAGTATAGTATCTTTCACAAGCTATAATAACTTCTACAAGCTATAAAGCTTTCATAAGTTATAGGTAATAAGCGCAAGTGATAAAACCTCCACAAGCTAAATTACGATCACAAATTGAACTTCCATAAACTAAAGATCCTTCCAAGTTTTAATACCTTTAACAAGCTATAGTAATCTTAAACCCTTAAGATCTTCCTCAAAAAAAATTTATCAACCACATTACAACCCAGGAGTCCAAATGGCCTGTTTACCAGGGGTAAAGGAGCAAAATAACTCAGCAGAAAAGTTTAGACTTATAATATCCTTCACCAATTTAGAACAGCAATATGTAACACTATGTACAGTGAGAAGTATGTGGCACTCCACGGTAAGCAAGGCAGAATGATGCCACAGAGAGCAGACCGTGCGTCAACCAGCTCTAAACTGGGAATGACAAGGGCAGACAGGAGAGTGGTACCCACATAACCTCTGCGATTGCCAAAACCACTACTTATTGGCTGGAACCTGGTCTCTAGTTGAACGATCGGGGCCGCCATCATCACTCTCACAACCCTGGTTCGCTGGTGGGGAGATAGCCAGTAAATGAGGTGTGTACATGCGCCGAAATAAAGTTTTTTTTTATTTATATTTTTATTAAAACATTACAGTACATGGAATAATAATTAACAGAAAACAAACCATCCAACAGGTATATATAAATACATAGATTAGGTAAGGACATATACACACGCACATCATCCACACATATACATATATATACATATACATACACATACACACACATACATACATAATATATATATATATATATATATATATATATATAATATATTATATATATATATATATATATATATATATATATATATATATATATATATATATATATATATATATACATATACATACACATATATACACATACATATACATACACACTTATACATTCATATATACATATACATTCACACATACGTATACTTATACATACATACACAAACACATATATATTTTATTTAACAGTACACGAAATAATAAATAACACATAAAACGATACAATAACTGATATCTATATAATACATAGATAGGTCGGGGAAAACTTATCTAACTTTGACAATACGAATAAGAACAAACTAATACTCAGGAGCCCAGTAAATTTATAACTAAACTCATCTGCAATAATGACATTATACATATAGAGTGAACAACAACCATAATATAGGAAACAGTTTCCAACTAAGTGGACTTGACACCACAATGATAATACAATACAAAAGTGATTCCTCGCCCAGCTGCCGTTGAGGGTGGACGTTTGTTACTCCTCTCTGACAGGCGCAAGTGCTAGCCAGGCTGTCACAATGGTGGTTGGGGTGCGACGCAGAATTAACACTGTCGGCATAGAATTACTGAGAGGTACAATCAATCAAGATTCGGCGTTGACGTTGTTGCCTCTGATTATTCGAGAGACATATGGGATTGAGGATTGCGACCTTTACGGTGTAGCCTTAAATGGAAACTACCGAATGTTCGTGAAACTGCTGTCATCACACGTGTATGAGGATCACTTTGCTCATATCAGGATGTTGCTATCGAGGTTAACGAGGGCTCTGGTAAAGATGGTCGATGTTTCGAGTCAATTTACGTATGTAAAGTTACGTAATGTGCCTTTCGAGGCAATGAAGCTGACCTACGTAGTGTGTTCGGGAAGTTTGTAAAGGTTACGTAGCTCAACAAGGCAAGTGGATAGCAGGGGCTTATGTAGGTTATCCAGAAGGTAGTTTTAGCCTAAAGATGACTGAGGCAACCTATACTTCGTATGTGTTACTTCGAGGAATTTAGGACACAAATACTTGTAACTTACGCTGGCCAACGTTAGTAACTTGTAGACTGTGTGATGGTTATGATCACATAGCGGCTGAATGTGTGCGGCGGAGGACTGGCCAGGGAATACCAAGGAGTGATATTTCGAGGCGAGAACCTACAGTGACAGATCAGAACCGCCAGGATAGACGTAGGCGTGGTCGGTTGTGGAGTGAGGAAGTGGAGGAAATGCAACGTGAGGTGGAGCATGAGGGTGCAGTGCAGCAATTGAGTGCGTCTGCAGAGGATGTGATGCACGAGGCGGACAAGGACGTACCGAATGATGTAGAAATTGACGAAGTGCTTGAGACAGTTTTGCAGGAGATGTTCCCTAAATCGGAGGAAGCCTTGACGGGAGACCAGGTACAGGGACAAGGGGAAGCATGCGGGTCTGAAGAAAGGAATGTAATGTCGGCTTGGCCAAGTAGTGAGAAGGGGAATGAGGTGATAGAGGTGGAGGTGCACAATGAGGAAGGTCAGGAGACAAGTATGGCAGAAGAGGAAGTGTCGAGGAAGCGGGCAGCTGTCACGTCTGACTCGGATGACGTCCTCACTCCAGCACAAAGACCAGGGAAAAAGGCGGGGATTGAAGGTGTGTGTAGAGGCACAGAGAAAAAGAAACGCCAGCAAGGGGTTAGAAGTGGAGGGGGTGGGGTGAGTGCCAAGGATGGTGTGTATGAGGCTACTGGACAGCGGAAAAATGTGGTGGGGAAAAGTGGGGGGAAAACGTAAGCAGGCCTAAGGTGTATGACAATTAATGTTAATGGTTTATGTAAGAGTGGTAAGTGTGTATGGTTGCGAGGACTGCTGTATCATTACAAGGTAGATGTTGCCTTTATACAAGAGCATAACTTGAAAGCAGGAAAATTGCTGGAGGTGGATGGATATAGGGCTTTGTAACTCCAACGACACGGTTTAAAAGGCGGAGTAGGTGTTTTAATTCGTGAGGCAAGCCCGTTTGTTTTGCAAAAGTTTGAGGGGGGGGGGTGTGAGGGAAGAAAAATTGAGAGTGGAGGGTGGTGGATGCGTGAACGCGTATCCTTTGTTGGAGTGTATGCGCCGGCAGAGAACGATGCGAGGGTAAAATCAGCATTTGTAAGGATGATCTGGTGTATTTCTTGAGAGCGCTGCCCAGGGGTTGCATTGATTGGGGGAGATTGGAATTGTATAATACAGAGATTTGGGTGTGACGCCAGCGGGGGCGGGATATTTTTTCAAACGTGTTGCGAGACCTGTGTAGAGATATTTGGGGTACGAGATGCATTTTGGGGTGGAATAGGTGAAGTGCAACATACATATGTAAGGAGGGAATACGCAGCTAGACTGGATAGGATCTATATAACGCAAGGGGTTTCAGTAGAGTCTTTTAACACTATAGAAGCAATATTTTCAGATTACAGGGCAGGGGTGGTGGGGGTAGCAGGGGATTCGTTATGAAAAGGTTTGAAAGTAGGGAAAATTAAACACGGACCCGGGGAGGATGGGAAGGGAGGGGGGTTTGCTTCGCGTGGAGGAAGTAAGTGAGGAGGCAAAAAGGGTTGATAATTTTGTACATTGGTGGGACAGGTGGCCAGGAGAGGATTCGTAGGTTTTACTGGGTGAGGGAAGCGTATAAATCGACTGAAGTATGGATTAAAAAAATTATTTGGAAAGTAGAATGGGTATATCATGAGAAAGGAGTGGTGGGGGCGTATTCCAAAAAAGGGAATAGTATTTAAGGCAGGATAAGAGAGGTGCAGGAGGAGAGATTTCATGCGGGGGTGCGGGGGGGTGTGGAGGAAGTGCTTTGGGGGGACAACCCACGGATGGTGTTGGGAGACAACAGAGGGGGGACAGCGCCCACAATAGCAGTTTTGGAAGTGCACCAGGTGAAAGGGTTTAGGGAGGGGCAGGTGTTAAAAAAAACGGAGGGGATAGTTTTCGCGGATGTGTGGTATGGGCATTTTTGGAAAAGTAAAGAGTTAAAGGGGAATCTTGATGGGGTGTGTGTGTAGACCTGTCCTAGGAGAAAGGACGGGGAAGTTTTGGGTTGAGATTGAAGAGGGGAGATATGGAGAGGCTTGTGACATGTGCAGGGGCAAAGCACCAGGTATTGTGGACTACCAGTGAATTTTTACTTAAAACATTGGGATTGTTAAGGGGTTTTTTAGTAACGCTGTTCAATAAAATGAAAATGGGGGAGAATTGGCGAAAAGCAAAGTACGGGGGTTGTATCTGTGCCCAAGGGTAAGGGGCAGAGTAATTAGGTTTACGGGGGATTACTCTCATGGTGCGGAAAAAAATTTTTGGCAAAAATTTTGGGAAAATGGGTTTTAAAAATGTGTAAGGGGGCTGTAGTTTCAAATTTCAACTGGGGTTCCAGGACGGTCAAAGGGTATGGGGCACGGAATTCAAAGGGGTTTTTGGAAGGGGGACGCAAAAAAGGGGGGGGGAGGGTGGCGATTGTGGCGGGTGCTTTGATAGGTGGAAGGGGGGGTTTTTAAAAGACCCTTAGCAAAAAAGGGTTTTTGGGGGTGAGATTGGGGGGTGGGTTAAAAGTTGTAAAAAGGGGCAAAGGCGGAATTCAGATCAAGGACGTGGGGGGGTTTGGGGGTGCACATGAACATTGTCCTCTTCGCTTTGGGCTGAGGGGGGAAAGCGCAAACAGTTTGCTTTCTCTGGTCCCCAACTTCCTTTTTCCCCAAAGAGGGTGCAGCTACCGCAGGAGGAGAAACACCGTGTGTGTTGACCTTGTTAAAGGGGAAAATCTACCCTATGAATGCTCAGCTTATTCCCAACGTTTATACGGGACCGAGGGGCAGAAATGAAGAATTACCGAATGCATTAAGGGCCATCACGGAATCTTCATAAAGTTCTGCACAGTGGGGGCATATGAAGGCGGTGATCAGACCAGGAGAAAAAACACACCGTATCATCGGGCGGGGGTGCCCCTGCGGGATCCCAAAATCTACCCCTGGGTGAGGATCCCAAGTTCCTTTCGGGGCAGACAATGTGGTTCAGAGAGCTTTTCAAAGATATGGTGAGGTGCATGTGAAATTTTAAATTCGATGACGGAGGGAATCTAAAAGGATTCCCGGGCTGGATCTTACCCCGCAAGATGTCTTTAAGAAGCCCTATTCCATCGAGTTGCCTGGAGGATTTTAGGACACAGATTATGTGACCACGGGGGACAACGAAAGACGCGTCCCCTGTGCGGACTTTTGACCACATGGCGGCTGGTGGGAAAAAGCAGCAGGCCGCGGCCTTGGGGGAAGGCAAGTGGTCACAGAGCCTCAGGCGGGACCTCTGTTTAAAAACTTTGAGTGCAGTAGGCAATGGTAATTGGGGGGGGCAAGTGGAGGGCGGGAAGGAATTGTTGGGGACGTACCGTGGCTTTGGATGCGCCCCCCAAAAGGGCCCGGGATTGGAACAGCCTTGGGGGGTGGGGAAAACCCGGTGATCCCCAGGGGTTATCTACGCCCCACAGAGATGATTAAGCTTTCCCGGACTGCCTGCAGAGGAGAACCCATCAAAAGAAGGAAATTTGATGGAGAGAAGGGCTTTATTGGCAGATTCCAGGGCCCCTTTGGGTCGAGCCTGGCAGTTGCAGTTGTAAGGGGAAACTGAGGGGCACAAGGGGAATGGGAAAACTGATATGGAAAGAGGGACTCTGAAAGAGGGTGGAGGTCGTCGGGTAGGAGGTTATAACACCAGCTCAGCTTTAGGGAAGAAGACTGGGGGGGTGATTAAGAAGGGGGGGTGATTAAAAAGGGGCGGGTAGTTTCAGGGGGGGGGGGGGGGTCCAGGCGGGAAAAGTGCACGGGAAAAGACAGAAGCAGCAAAAAGGGGAAATAGAAAGGACACAGGAAAAGAGGAAAGCCACCCTTTCTGAATTTAAGTGTCTAACGTAAAAGCGAAGGGCCCAAAAGTGACGGTAAACGAGTATGGTTGGAGGGTGTTTTGCGGCGTTTTAAAATTTAAAATTGATTTTGTTTTTTCAAGAAACAATTTTAAGTATGGCCGAGAGTTGAGGCTGAACGGTTTTAGGATGATGTTGGTAGTTTAGGGGAAATTAAGGTGGGGGGGCAGTGGCAGTGAGGGAGTCCAGCCCCTTCCACGTGCTCAAATGGGAAGAGGGAGGGGAGGGGGGGTGGTGAGGGTGGAGGGGATATGGGGGGGAGATTTGAGTTGTTTTCTGGGGATATATATGCCGGCAGTAGTAACAACGGGAAAAGGTGAAATTTTTTAAGGGAGGTTTTGCTTTTCTAATGCGGGGTTTACCCAAAGGTTTTAAAAAAGGTGGGGATTTGGGAATTTTGTAATCAGGAATAGGATGTGGAGCCGAGAGGGCAGGGTGTGTGCTTTGGGGTATGAGGGATTTTTTGGGGTGCAGGGGTTTTTGACATTCAGGGGGGTGGGGGGAAAGTAAGCACAGTTTTTCGGAAGGGGTTTTGTGCCAGGTTTGGGTCTATATAAAACCGAGATAAACTAAAAGTCTAATGGCGAAAGATTTAGGTTTTTTTGGACCATCGTGCCGTTTTTCAGAGATGGCATGGGAAGGGGTGGTTCGTAGGTATGTGGGGTTTTTGGAAAAAGAAAGGAGGCTATTAAGGGGGAGGGGGAGGGGGTTTTTTTTTAGGGAATGGGGAAGCAACTAGGGAGGCTGCAACGAAAAGGAGGGGTCTTTGGAAAGGTGGGAGAAGCACGCTAATTTCAGTTAGGGGTATTTTCCATAGAGGGGAAAGGGTAGGCAGGGGGGAGGGTTTTCAGAAAATTTAGAGGGGCAGCTAAATGATTTTTATGAAGGGGGGGGGGGGCTAGACTGGGAGAAATAGGGGGGGGTTTTAAGGGGAAAAAAACGAGGGGAAAACAAAAATTCGGTTTTGATGGATAAGTGAGGGAAGGTTGAGGAGGGTTTTATGGGGGACAACCTCAGGATGGTTTTTACGAGATTTTGGAAAGGCAACAGTGACCACAATTAGGGGTTAGAGGGTGCAAAGGGGTGGGGGGATAAAGGGGGGGGCAGGTATTTTTACCCCCGATGGAATGAGAATTATGTGTTATTGGTTCAGGGGACTTTTAAGCGAGGGAGGGGGGGGGAGAGGGGGGAGAGTTTTTGGGAAAAAAATTGAGGTATTTTAGGGGGAGGAGAGTGCGGTAATAGGGTAGGTATTTTAACCCCCTTATACACAACTTTCCTTTTATGAACCCTTAGCCCGGTTGTCTCTGTAGAGCCTTCCCCCTTTCCCAATCATTGTAAAATGCCTCCAAAAATTTAGAAACCCCCCCTGTTAACCCGAATCCTCATTTTTTTTTCTTTTTTTTTTCTTCCTCTTCCCCCCTTTCCTCTTCCTTTTTTCCTCGGGGGTCTTTTTCTCCCTGTTCGTGTTTCGTTCCCTTTTTTATTTTATTTTACCCCCTTCCCCTTTCACGCACCTCGGGGGCGCTTGCTTCCCCCTTTTGGGTTTCTAGCTCTCTTGCAGTGCTCCCCTTCCTTGTATTTGACTGGCTCGTCTTCCCTTTTTTCCCCTTCACACTACACTACTACTACCTTTCTTCTTCTATACATCTACTGATGAAATTAGAAATGTCGGCGTCTGGGTTTTCTTTTTTGTGGACGTTTCGCCTCCATGGTGGCTGGATGGGCGAAAGTCTACGGGGGGATGCCCGGGTGTTGTGCATGTGTCATTTCATCCCGTCGGTATTAATACAATCTTGTATACTACTATATATTCACCCCTACTATACCTCCACCCCTTCCGCCTATTTATAGCCGTTTGCCCCCTCGTTAGTGTGACTTTTCAATGGGCCAAGTCGGACCGAAAGTCGTGAAGCTTCTGTCTTTTAGTGCGGGTTATTTGTGTATCTTTTAGTCACGGTATTGGCCTTTTTGTTTTTTAAGGGGTAGGGTCGTGAGGGGGAGGTGGAGGAGGCATAAGGGGCTTGAGGGGGGGAAAACCCCGGGGGCATTGATGGAATTTCCCTAATTTTTTTATTTTACACTTTGGGGATTGTAGGGGGGAATGTCGGGTCCGGTTGTTTAATGTTGAAGGAAAGGGGAGTTTTGGGGGGGAAATTTGCGGGGGACGGGGGTGGTTTTGGTTTTAAAAGGGAGGGGGGGGGGAAGACCTTTGGGGTGCTTTTGGGCGATCTCCTCATTGTGCAGATTAAAAATTTTTTGAAAAGGGTTTTTAGGTAACCGTTGAAAAGGTGCTTGCCCGAGTCCTCATAGGGGGACAGTGTGGGTTTCCCAAAAGGTCAAAAGTATGCTTGAGGGGCATGAAGAATTAAGGATTTGTGGGGGGTAGCAACGGGGGGGATTTTGGGGGTTTGATTGGAAGCGGGCTTAGACAGTTTTTAAAGCAATTTTGGGGGTGTATTTTAAAAAACGGGGTTTTTTGGTGATAGATTTGACTGGGCGACTCTTTGTATACGCCTGAAACGGTCGGGGTACGGGGTTAAGGGGAAGTTAGGGTTCCCGGTGCTTTTGGGTGGGTTTGCGACAGGGTTCCCTTGTCTCAAATCCCTTTGTTTTGCATGCAGGACCCTTTTAAAAGGCTTATGAGGAAGGAGTGTGGGAACGGGGAGAGGGGGTCCTGGAGATGTGGATTGGGAGTATGGGGATGCACCACAGTTTTGGTAGGGGGGGAAATAGGTTGGGAAAAATGGGGGACTTTAAAATAGAGTTTTTTGGTGGGGCGACGGGATGGGGGTTAATGGAGCAAAGTCAAATTTATTAGAAGTAGGCACGTGGGGGGGGGGGGGGGTTTGGGGGGAGCGTATGGGGGGGAAACGTAGGGGATAAATTAAGATAGGGGGGTTGTGTTTTTATGGCAGACGAGGGGGAGGCACAGAGAAAAAATTTCCAAGGGAAGTAGTGATGAGCGATGGGTAGGTGCGCGGGGGAGGGCTGGGGATGAAACATTGCAGCAGAGGGTGGTGGTAGTAAATAACTTGTGTACAGTAAAGTGTGGGGCGTGCAGAAATATATCCCCTGGGGTCGTGTAAATTTCGGGAACTGGGAGGGTGGTTTTTTGAGGTAGGGGGGGTTTAGGGGAAACCCAGGGTAGGGAAGGAGGTGGTGATGAGGGGGCGTGCGGCGGGGGGGGCGGGTTTTATACTTTGACACACGAGTGAAGGCAGTGTATGTGAAGCAGGGGTTTTTGAGGGGGGAGGGGAGGGGGGTAGAAGGGTGGGAGAGTCATGAAGGAGTGGAAAATGGGGGAAAGGGGAAAAAGGCACTATGGAGTGTGAAGATATGGTGAAAATTTTGTTGGCAGTAGGGAAGAAAAAAAAAGTAAGGGTAAGTAGGCTTGGGAGGACAGGTTGGCAGGGGTCAGTGATACAGGGGGGAAGTACATCCCCAATTATGATTGGGGGGGCTTTGGGGAAGACTATCGGAAGTCAGATTAAACCCAAGGGTTCGTGAAGTGGTTTATAGATTCTTTAGGGGAAATTCTAGCTAAAAGGTCGGCATATAGAATGGGTTATGTAGGTGTGGCACTTTTTTTGATTGGAGGAAGAGGAGACAGTTTTTTCATCCCATATATTTTTGTAAAATTTGGGTTTTGTAAGGGCAGGTTAGGAGAGTTCTGGGAATGGGGGGGAGGGGGGAAAAACATTTCGACTTTGAGGCTTTGATTTTGTGGGGAGGGGTTTCAAGGGAAAATCGGGGGGCAGTGTTTGTAGTGGAATTTTTTTTATGTGTCTTGGTGCATGCGGGAGGTGGGGGGGAATATGGGGTTGGGGGCACTTTTCGGCGAGTGGTACGAAAGTATGCAGAAAAAAAAGGGCCCATATGGGAGGTTGGGGGTAAATAGTTTTCCCTTGGGTTTTCGTGATCGACGGTAGGTTTAATGTTAGGGTTGGGTGTAGTTAGAGCTGGATTGGGCTGGTTTTCCCCAAACTGGCATTTTGTTCTTTTTTGGGATTAGTGGGGATGGAAGGGGAAAAAAGTGTGTGGTAGAGGGCTATGGGGTAAAGTCGTTAGGAATGAGGGGGGGGCGTAGGGGGGGGTGAACGGTGACATTTGGTTAAGAGACAGGGGTTTTATGACTTTCGCGTCAGGTTTAAACTTGAGCATGGAAAGGGAAAGTGATTTGTTTTTTTTAATACAGATAGCATGGGGTCAGGGGATGGAGGGGGGGGCTTTCTGAAGTGTCTTTTTTTCAGGGTTGGTTTTGTTAATGATTGAGGTAGTATACCGGTCATGTTTTATTAGGGCCATAAGTTATATTTTGTAACTTAGGCGTGAAAAAGTTTTTATTGCTCTGGAACATTGTTAATAAATTATAATCTTGTTGAATAATATATAAAAAATGGGGAAAAGTATTAGGAGTGAGTTACAAATTTTTGTGTACGTTACCTATTGTTGGATTCTTCACTTTGTCAATAATTACTATCTATAATTGTATAAAGTTTTTTATGTTAGTTCTTATTTATACGTTTTAAGTGAACAATGTAAGGTGTTGTGACGTTGTGCAAAGGGATTTTTTGGGTGGGGGAAAAGGGAGTGTAAAGTAAATATGATTGGTATAACGAAAGTCATTGGATATATTTTACGTATTTAAAAACGGGGGAAAGGGTTGTGAGGATTGTCAAAAATGATTAATTTTATGTAAATTTTTATGGAATCGTGTGATAATATGTACACTTATTAGCGGATGATAAGTAGATATTATTATGCTTATTTTAATATAATTGATTTATAACTTATAAACTGGTTTTTATCTTTGGAGTAAAAGATAAAAAAAATAGGGTGGGGGATTTTTTGTAAGCACAAAGAAATCGCAGTTTTATTTTGGAAAGTAAAAAAATTTTATTTTTCTGTGGCGGAGACGAAGGGGTTTTTTTCCTTTATGTTATTTTTTTTAATGTATTTTTTAAAATTTATGATGTGGAGGGTTTTGAGTGGTGACGGGGAGACACAGTTACTAGGGATGTGGGGGGGGGGGGGGGAAGAGTCATGGTATGTATTAAAACCACCACCGTCACAATTGATTGTTATCATGGGGGGATATGAGGGTTAGGGTGTGGGTTATTTTCTTTGGTGGATGTGTGCCTCATGTTCAGACATTCCTTGTATTTTAGTCAGCCTTTTAGATGGGTGGATTGTGGTTATACTTTGTCAAGAGTCCTTAATGCTCTTTAAATGTATAAGGTGTCATGAGTAACTAAGGGAAAGTGATATGGTTTTTAAAAGGGGGGGGGGGTGTAAGCATTACTAGGAGGACTATCGTGTTTATTTTAAACCTCTTTTCCCCGTAAGCACGTACATAAAAGGAGTGTTTGACTGGAGTGCAGCGCCAATTTGATGTCTTATATAAGTGCTTCTTTGGTTTTGTTAGTCATGCGATTACGTATTATGCCTGTATCTTGTTACATATTGATTAGTACCAATATTTTTGTACCTGAGTTTTAAATAAATTAAAAAAAAATTGGCAGGGTGCTTATGATCAGGTGGAAAGGGGGGGTTTAAGCAGATCCTTAGCAAAAAAGGTTTTGGGGATGAGTTTTGGGGTGGGTTAAAAGTTGTATAAAGGGGGAAAGGCGGAATTCAATCAATGGACTTTGGGGGGGTGGTACATGGGAAGGAGCTTGAGCAGGGGTTTTCGCATCACAGTTATTATTTGCTATGTGCAAGATCCCTTTTAAGGTTGGGTTTAGGGCCAGAGTGTTGGTGGGGGGGGGTCGAGGGGGGCTTGATTGGCATCATGTGGGAGGTTACGTGGGTGACAGACCTCCTAGTCCGGGAAGGGAACAAGATTGAGAGAGTTGGGAGGGGTGGTTCGCATGTTTGGAGGGGCGACAGGCATGACGGTAAACGTTGAGAAAACAAAGATCATGGGGCTAGGGGAGTGGAGAGACAGAGTTAATTGGGACTGTGATGTGGTGAGAAGGCAGGAAGGGCAGTTATTAATATGTGGCATTTCATATAGAGCGACCATATGGGAGGCTAGGGAGGCAAATTCGTTGAGAATGGTGGAACGCATGGAACATCGGTTGGGGATGTTACGGCCTTATCACTTGACATTGTTGCAACGGGCGATTGTTATTAATGTATTGCTGTACAGTAAGGTATGGTATGCAGCAGCAGTTTTTCCATTGCTGAGGGCTGAGATTACTCGTATCCTTAGAAGTGTTTTTAGGTTCTTATGGGGCTCAGGATGTGAATGGATGAAGAGGGAGGTGGTGACTTTGCCAGTGAGGAAGGGAGGTTTAGGTTTGTTGGACCTGGGAAGGAGGGTGAAATGCATTTTCGTCAGGTGGGAGTGGAAAAGATTAGGGGGACAGAGGGGGACATGCATGCAAAGGTTACATGATATTTTGAGGGGAATGTATGTGGGTGGGAATGGAGGGAGTGTGAGATTTTGTTGAGGGCACTTTGTGGGCGTGCGAGCCAGACAAATTAAAGGTGAGGGATTTATATCGAATACTGAGGGTAGAGGAGACGGCCCCAGTTGAGGGGCTGTTCCCGATGTATGCATGGGGCGCTATATGGAGTCTGTTCGGTAAAC
This sequence comes from Cherax quadricarinatus, assembly GCF_026875155.1. NCBI lineage: Eukaryota > Metazoa > Arthropoda > Malacostraca > Decapoda > Parastacidae > Cherax > Cherax quadricarinatus. Next base: position 157,710 of record NC_069489.1, on the reverse strand, counting down.
TAAAGCTAGGGCCCAGGGTGCGAGAGATCATGTTTAAATTTTTACACAGGATTCTGCCTACTGGATCAGTCCTCAGAAATAGACGTGTGGTAGAGGAGGGTTGGTGTGGATTATGTGGGGAGTTGGAAACAGCCTATCACGTGGTATACTTTTGCGATTATTTGGGGAGTGTGAGGGAATGGCTGGGGAAAGTGGTCAGGAGGATATGAGGGACAGGGGTGTCAGTGTTGAGAGCGCTAAGTCTTGATATAGGGGGGGTGGGGGAGAATGTGGCACGGGGAGTAGCTTATATCATGGTGGATTTCGTGTACATATTGTGGGGAATGAGAGGGGTGGATAATGGGGAGACGAGGAAACGAGTTTTAGCGAGGTTTTTTTGTAGGACAATGAATAGGAATCGGAAATTTTATGGGAGGAGATGGGAGGGAATTTCACTGAGGGTTCAGTCCATAACTGTTGGGAGTTGCTAGAGTTGTGAGGGGGGGGGAAAGTGGGTTTAGATTGTTGTGTAAAGCATTCTATAAAAAAAGGGGGGGGTACCAAACGGGTTTGCCAAACGAAAGATGTTGGTTTGGTGTGCATGTGCGTGGGTGAGTGATAAGTGCAAGAGAGAACGATTGTGTGTAATTGGGATGTGCATGGGAGTGCTGAGTTCATGCATTCTTAGTGTTATTTAATATTGTTAATTAATGCCTTCTGCGGAAGGCTATCGTAGTAGCGTATAAGAGTACAAGTCTGAGAATGCTGCATGGGACAGCAATAAAGATAGGATTTGACTCCCATTGTAAACTAATTCAGTTTCTAATGTATATATATACATATGTATATATAAATAATATTAGGACAGCAGCTGGCATTTTCACTACTGTAGAGTTGTTTTTGTTTTTAATATACTATGTTCTTAAGTTTAATTTAGTATGGTTAGTTTATAAGTTACATAAACAACGGTGAAATGCTGTACATTTTGGTGAGGTGGGGTAAATAGGGAGGGGGTTATACTGCTTGCATTTTTGCGGCATGTAATTATTGTGTGTGTATATTGAAATTAGCAGTCAGGAAGGAGTAAGAGGATTCTTTATTTTGTATTACTTGAATAGTTATATTGTAGTAATGAATTATGTATATGGCAGTATTCACCTATCAGCTGCATGACATATTACTGCATATTGCAGTGTATAGAAATTGATGAATTTAAATTGTCTGTCGATGCTCTCATACTGTATGCTTTTGTTAATGTATTGTATGTTACAAATAAAATATAAAAAAAAATACAATACAAAATTATCCTGCAACTCCATACCAGTGAAACTATGTCCACTGTCAAGTGACTGGACAAATCAATCCACATATAATTAAAACATTAGGTAATGATGTAATTATTGATCTCGGTAAGACATGTTACAACCAATAAATAATATCTGACTCTTATTTACACATCATATACATATGATGTTCATAAATTTATTCCAAACTATACCGTGACCTGTAACCCATAATGGTTACAATACTATATAGCAATAGTACATTTGTTTGATGGAGATTTAAAAGTCACGGTCTGACACATCAAAACTGTACTACGAGTCCAAGGATAATAAAAACAATCTAATAAACCCCTATTATACCTTCCTTACACTTTCTCGTACCCAAACACAACCTTACTTATTACTCTCACACCAAACACAACCTTACTTATTACTCTCACACAAACACAACCTTACTTATTACTCTCACACCAAACACAACCTTACTTATTACTCTCACACCAAACACAACCTTACTTATTACTCTCACACCAAAACACACCCTTACTTATTACTCTCACACCAAACACAACCTTACTTATACTCTCACACCAAACACAACCTTACTTATTACTCTCACACCAAACACAACCTTACTTATTACTCTCACACCAAACACAACCTTACTTATTACTCTCACACCAAACACAACCTTACTTATTACTCCACACCAAACACAACCTTACTTATTACTCTCACACCAAACACAACCTTACTTATTACTCTCACACCAAACACAACCTTACTTATTACTCTCACACCAAACACAACCTTACTTATTACTCTCACACCAAACACAACCTTACTTATTACTCTCACACCAAACACAACCTTACTTATTACTCTCACACCAAACACAACCTTACTTATTACTCTCACACCAAACACAACCTTACTTATTACTCTCACACCAAACACAACCTTACTTATTACTCTCACACCAAACACAACCTTACTTATTACTCTCACACCAAACACAACCTTACTTATTACTCTCACACCAAACACAACCTTACTTATTACCTCACACCAAACACAACCTTACTTATTACTCTCACACCAAACACACCCTTACTTATTACTCCACACCAAACACAACCTTACTTATTACTCTCACACCAAACACAACCTTACTTATTACTCTCACCCCAAAACACAACCTTACTTATTACCCCTCACCCAAACACAACCTTACTTTTTACTCTCACACCAAACACAACCTTACTTTTACTCTCAAAACCAAACACAACCTTACTTATTACTCTCACCCCAAAACCCACAACCTTACTTATTACTCTCACCCCAAAAACAAAACCCTTACTTATTACTCCCCACACCAAACACAACCTTACTTTTACTCTCACACCAAACACAACCTTACTTATTACTCTCACCCCCAACACAACCTTACTTATTACTCTCACACCAAAACACAACCTTACTTATTACTCTCACCCCCAAAACACAACCTTACTTATTACCCCTCACACCAAACACAACCTAACTTATTACCCCTCACAAAAAACCCAAACGCACTCAAAACACATACGAAGACCATTCTTTTACTTTTTTATGTCGACAAATTCCCTAAATCCGGAACAGGGAAACTACGGTAGGTATATGGAAAACTACGCTCCCACCGATTCCCAAACAACAGCTTGTTCCTCATTTGGTTCGATAACTGACTGCTAAAATTTACCGTGTACCTCTCGTTGTTCCAGCTGTCAGGACACACCCAAGATGTATGAATAAATCTATACTAACACCCCCAATGCCCTTTCGACATCATCCGGCCCCCCCCCCCCCACGTCTAAACTAAGGACACGTAAGGAGATAACCCCCCACCCACCCACCTAATAAGTCTACCGAGCCAACAGAGCACGGCTTCTAACCGCTCGCAAAAATAAATTGCATGAAAAACAGTTTCTTCTATCCCACAATCGCTACAGGACGGAATATCACGTAACGTCGTGGTAACAAAACGACCAGGACGGCAAAAATGTTATGAAAAAATTATATACATTTTCACGAACTAAGGGTCACAACGGAAGATCCACCAGACGGTTCCAAATATCAGCCCAAGCGTAAAAGGGAAACTGACTACAGGACCCCGGTGCCACGTCAGCTTCCATAGTCGCCCGAACTAAATACGCAATTTACACGTGCGCGGATTCGAAACAACTGTAAGCACACGCAACATATCTACGCATATATGGCGATCGTGCCCCTTAACACACCGCACAGGTATTGATACGTCTCGCTAACTGGTTTACCTGCCACCGCAGGTATTGCACGTATGTGTGCTTGACAAAAAGGGCAAGCATTGATGTATGAAAATCTAATAATCCCAAACCCCCTTTGCGAACACTTAAACTAAGCACACTGCGTCGAAACCAGCAACAACGACTTCCCCAGATGAACCGAAACACACGCACCAATAAACGTGTCTCATCTTTGGGCACAACAAAGATACACGCACAACATGCCACACTTTTAACCCATGTAATCTCAGCATACCCACACGCCGGATTACGCTATCAACCACCTTCTTAGAATTGAGTACACGTCCTTCAGTACTACTAGCCGCATGAATTAACAAATTTTGTTGAAAATAAGAAAAAGTTTTGGAGTGAGATTAACAAGTTAAGAAAGCCTAGAGAACAAATGGATTTGTCACTTAAAAATAGGAGAGGAGAGTTATTAAATGGAGAGTTAGAGGTATTGGGAAGATGGAGGGAATATTTTGAGGAATTGTTAAATGTTGATGAAGATAGGGAAGCTGTGATTTCGTGTATAGGACAAGGAGGAATAACATCTTCTAGGAGTGAGGAAGAGCCAGTTGTGAGTGTGGGGGAAGCTCGTGAGGAAAGTAGGTAAAATGAAAGGGGGTAAGGCACCCGGGGATTGATGGGATAAAGATAGAAATGTTAAAAGCAGGGGGGGATATAGTTTTTGGAGTGGTTATTTGCAATTTTTTTAAATAAATGTATGGAAGAGGGTAAGGGTACCTAGGGATTGGCAGAGAGCATGCATAGTTCCTTTGTATAAAGGCAAAGGGATAAAAGAGAGGCAAAAATTATAGGGGGATAAGTCTGCTGAGTATACCTGGTAAAGTTTATGGTAGAGTTATTATTGAAAGAATTAAGAGTAAAACGGAGAATAGGATAGCAATAACAAGGAGGCTTTAGGAAAGGTAGGGGATGTGTGGACCGGGTGTTAACAGTGAAACATATAAGTGAACAGTATTTAGATAAGGCTAAAGAGGTCTTTGGGCATTTATGGATTTGGAAAAGGCGTATGACAGGTGGATAGGGGGGCAATGTGGCAGATGTTGCAAGTGTATGGTGTGGGAGGTAGGTTACTGAAAGCAGTGAAGATTTTTTACGAGGATAGTGAGGATCAAGTTAGATTTAAAAGGAAAGAGGGAAATTATTTCCCAGTAAATGTAGGCCTTAGACAAGGATGTGTGATGTCACCGTGGTTGTTTAATATATTATAGATGGGATTGTAAGAGAAGTAAATGCGAGGGTCTTGGCAAGAGGCGTGGATTAAAAGATAAAGAATCACCCACAAAGTGGAGTTGTCACAGCTGCTCTTTGCTGATGACACTGTGCTCTTGGGAGTTTCTGAAGAGAAGTTGCAGAGATTGGTGGATGAATTTGGTAAGTGTGCAAAAGAAGAAAATTAAAGGTGAATACAGGAAAGAGTAAGGTTTGAGGATAACAAAAAGATTAGTGATGAAAGATTGAAATATAAATTTTGGGGGGAGAGAGTATGGAGGAGGTGAATGTATTCAGATATTTGGGATGGACGTGTCAGCGGATGGGTCTATGAAAGATGAGGTGAATCATAGAATTGATGAGGGAAAAAGAGTGAGTGGTGCACTTATAGTCTGTGGAGACAAAAAACTTTGTCCTTTGGGAGGCAAAGAGGGGAATGTAATGAGAGCATAGTTTTACCAACGCTCTTATATGGGTGTGAAGCATGGGTGATGAATGTTGCAGCGAGGAGAAGCTGGAGGCAGTGGAGATGTCATGTCTGAGGGCAATGTGTGGTGTGAATATTATGTAGAAATTCGTAGTTTGGAAGTTAGGAGGAGGTGCAGGATTACCAAAACTGTTGTCCAGAGGGCTGAGGGAAAGGGTTGTTTAGGTGGTTCGGACATGTAGAGAGAATGGAGCGAAGCAGAATGACTCCAAGAGTGTATCATCTGTATGGAAGGAAGGCGGGGTAGGGGTCAGCCTAGGAAAAGGGTTTGGAGAGAGGGGGTAAAAAGGGGGTTTTGTGTGCGAGGGGCTTGACTTCCAGCAGGCATGCGTGAGCGTGTTTGATAAGGAGTGAATGGAGACAAATGGGTTTTTAATACTTGACATGCTGTTGGAGTGTGAGCAAAGTAACATTTATGAAGGGCTTCAGAGAAACCGGCAGGCCGGACTTGAGTCCTGGAGATGGGAAGTACAGTACCTGCACTCTGAAGGAGGGGTGTTAATGTTGCAGTTTAAAAACTGTAGTGTAAAGCACCCTTCTGGCAAGACAGTGATGGAGTGAATGATGGTGAAAGTTTTTCTTTTTCGGGCCACCCTGCCTTGGTGGGAATCGCCCAGTGTGATAATAATAATAAAAAATTGATTCACGCACCACCCACGGACTCTCCACGGAGATTGGACCTCGTTGCCACGGCCCTAAAAGTAATAGTCCAGACTTATCCTTATTACATATCATACCCGTTGCCTCGCTAAAAGTGGTCACAATACGATCTACGGCAGACAAACTACCGGCATCTGTAAGCATTAGTGTTGTGTCATCAACATAGCCAACAATATGGATGGGCCTACCGCACTGCCCATTACATGGATGCTGCTCACACCCAGCTGCCAGTGCACTATACAATGGTTCCTGATAAATAGCAAATAAAATTTGCGATAACGGCTCCCCCGGCGAATCCATGATGTAAGGATACAGTCGTACCCAATTTTCCCATTCACCTGGACCCGTAAACTCGCGTCAGTATATAATGGGCTAACCCCCTTAATAATCATTCGTGCAAAAACCCCGCTGCTCCATTATGATTTTCAACCCCTAGATGATCAACGTTTTCAACGCAGCCTTCCCAATCTAACGCCAAAATTCTCCCCCCTACCCATTTCACTTTGGTGGTCGCGAACAAAATCACCAAGTACCTTTTTTGGGTTAAATAGAGCGATCATCCCGGAATACCCGCCTGACCTGGATGTAAAACCTTCTCTAGGATGGGTTTAAGGCGGGTTTCACAAAATTTTGCATATAATTTATAATCAGTGTTTAACAGGGTAATCGCCCTGTAAATCATTTGTATATCAGTACATTCGGTTTTTTTTCGGAACAAGAACCACAATACCTTCTCGTTGAGACCTACTTAAATAACACCCGATTTTTCATACTTTTTAATACCCTAACAAGAAAACCACTTAACTCGCCCAGAATTCTAAATAAAATTCACATTGGGAACCCGTCTGACCACGGCGGGTTTTCCTTTTTTCATGTCCTGCAAGTTGTCCGTATTTCATCCGCACTAACAAGGCCCCAAAGCATACCAGCTGTTCATCCTCTAAATTTTTTACGAGTCACCCACGACTGGACACATCCATGGCAACAGTACGATCTCGACTACCACTAAATGTATCACGTAAACATGTCAGCATAAAGACTCATACGATCGGTATCCATTATCGTCGTACCCCGACAGGAAGGACTCAACCCCGTCCCGCACCATAAAACCCATTATATTGAACGCCCGACGACGCTGATTTTGTTCACGTAGAACATACGCAGATGGCCGGTCTCCCCAAAGGACTTCATCAATTCCCGCCGCAATTCGCGTCCCCTGAAATAACTGATTTTGTAAATCCGATATTTCCGCTTTTAGGGCAGCGTTGGTGGTTACCGGATATTCTGCACGTGGCTCGTAACACGCACGTAATTGATGCCGTAAGTATTAACTTACCATAATGTAATTGTATCGCCTCTTTACTCATTGCCCAAAAAAAGGATTTAATACAGGGTTTACCCCTTACATCCCACCACTCTAGAATATCTACGACACCCATCCCATTATTCCATAAATGAGACCACATCCGACGAAATAAGTCATGAATTTCATCTCCGTTTAAAAGACTAACATTTAATTTCCAAAATCGAGGAACGACTTGTGGCAAACCAGCCCAGGCGAGACGTTTCCAATACCGCACGATGATCAGTAAAATGTTCATCACATTCTGGACACTCGTATGTCAATAGCAAAAACGCTACATAGATCCTATCGAGTCGAGCCTCGTAACCCTGTCTGACAAAAGTAAAATCCACCCAACCAACTACATCACCTCCCACGTCGCGCAACGCAACCCCTTGCAAAATATCACCCAAAGTTGAGAATTAAACCACTACCCCGCGGTTCCACATCCCAACGTCGTGTAATGGCAATTTCCCTTCACCTCCCACAACAGTTACCGCAGGTTTGCGACCGGAAGTGATACACAAAACGTCTCCTGAAAAAACTGATTTTTTTTACTCGCATCCCTCGCTGCAGGTCCATAAACGCTAATGAATCCGACTCTCATCGTACCCCACCACCCGTCAACGCGCACTAAGCGACTGTCAGACCCAACTTCCCAATGATGTAGCCGAAAAGGACTGTTCTCTCGTATTAACACTGCCACACCACCTTTTAACCACGGACTATTCACTCCATACACAACATAACCTCGTATTCTCAATTCACCCTCATCCCGATAATTGTGCTCTTGGAGAAACACAACATCAGGCTTAAAATGACATAAACACTGCTCAAAACATCTTTTCCCGTGTGTCGCCCGTAAACCCATTGACATTATAGTTAAACACTGGAATGTTGCTGGCTTTCGTCACACACATTCACTCATAATACATTGAGACATTGAGCGACATCACCGTCTGTGTCACAAACATCGCCAAGCGGGAGGGCTCGCCCCCTGGCATTGTCGTCAAAGCCCATTTTCCCCAATCGTGTCCCATTTACTTTTTCCCAGGTCGTTGCCCTGGTGTCAGTTCATCATCACTACTTGAATTCCCTGCTGCCCGCTTACGGGAGCTCCCGTCGACTACGGTGCAGGCGGGTGCGTTCATGTGTGCATGGACGGCCACGCTAGTAATTATCACGGGGTCTGTCTGGAGTAGCAATCGTTGACGGTGGGCTACCAATGCTATTATCAGACGCCACTGGGTGGATGGTGGCGCTGAACACTCCTCCACCGCACCATACAAAATTCCCCGGGAAAAGCTGCTGGTGAGGTCTATCATTACCTCACGAGGTGGAACAACATCAGTTGATGTCGCTGCGACAAACCGTCATCAGTTAACGCTGTTCCCCCATTCAGGGCAATGTTAAAACACGGTGAATCAGGTGTAGTGACAGGTACATCGAGGGAAGGCTGTTGAGGCGTTGGTGTCGTATGGACGCCCTCGCCTACCATGGACTCGGGGCTTGTGTAGGAGCATCTGACGACACACGCTGCTCACCCCTGTTGACGGGAACGCCGACGATCACATTGATATGCCCATGTGTCCATACACGTCACATAACCGACACGTCTTCCTTTGCCCCGGGGAATACACATATACCTGAGTATGGTAGACATCGAGGAGAACAAAAGACGGGATGGCAATTTTTATGGACATTTTTTTCTGAAAACGACCCGTCAGTTTTACCTTTAAATGGGCCATGGCTCCATACACCTGCATAAGTCTGGTGAATCATCCCAAATTTGGTGAAAACCTTACGGATTGCATACTTTATCAGCTTCGAAAGGGACGTTTCCCAATCTTGACCCATGTGTAAGTGCGGGACACATCCCGAAGACACACTGCCCAGTTGAGTTCACCTGACAACGTAGATCTTGAAACGTTGAACAACATCCTCATACACTGTAGTAGTCGTAAACTTGACGAAAACCCAGGAAGACCCATTTACTGAAACACCATAGATGTTATCGTTGGAGATCTTATAGGTGTCTTGCAGGATTGGAGTAGGAGGACGTCACATTATGATCCAACAAAGATCCCTGCAAAATCTCCACACATACAGTGTTAACTCGTCGGAGGCTTCCCTCCATCTTGTGGGGTAATGTTGATTTTCGCCACCAGAGGACGAGGTGCAGAGCACACAACCACTCGACTTGGTACCTGTGAGGCAACTGAGTATCGTCTGCGCAAAGGTCCACTCAGCCCGAAAGCGAAGAGGAACAATGCCGAATAAAGGTTACGTACTCTTTGCATGCCACAGTCCACAAGCTATGGAAACCTAAAAATATGATATTGCAAATCTATTGAGCCTTCCGCAAACTGTATTATTTTCCACAAACATTACTATTTTCAATTTTCCAGGAGGGTGTGTCACTAGCAGTAGTATATAGGCTCTTGATTCGAGGAAATTTGATCTCTATCTCCCTTTATGTCTCGAACTTTAGCATTCCACATCCGCTCACTTCCTTCTCCATTTTTGGGCTCCTTATTTGAGAAAATTTTCCCTCTGTGAATTTTAGCAGCTTTTTATAAAAAAAAGAGATCATTATCGTTGTTATTCCATCGTGGAACTCAGTGGTGATGATGCTGTGGGAAAAGTTTTTATTTGTCACAATGCTGCGCCTCCTTCTGGAGCCCCGTGGACTGGGCCTCGTGGACTGCCTCGTGGGCTGCCTCGTGGACTGCCTCGTGGACTACCTCGTGGACGGCTAGTGGACTGCCTCTTGGACTGCCTGAAAGAATATTCCTAGTGACCAACCAGCCCTTTGTCTCCGAGATTGGCACCATCTTTGGGACGACTTCCGATGTTTCCGGTCACCAACCTGTCATGTTTGGGTGAGACTGTCCTGGTTGATTCTAGAGCTGCCATCCTGTTGTACGGGGATTCCTGGTATACCATGTATGTTAGTGGATGGTTTTCCTGCAGCATTACTGCAACTTGTTCACAAGTAGTTATACAGTATAATTTTTTCTCCTCACAGCTACTCATGTTTTTTTTTTAATAAAGGAAAGAACAAATAAAGAGAAAATAATCAACTATGATAGTAACATAAATCTTTAACCCTCTTCTTGGCGCCTTACGGGCCCAGTGTTGCGATTAATTTTTGGTCATTTGTTTACCGTCAGATTTCCTCCAGTTTTGGTGCACAAGACGAAGTGTTTTCTCTAGTTCCTGTAAATATTTATCACTAAGATACCTCAAACAACAACTGAGAAAAGACTGAAAAAGGATTTTACTGAAAATGCACTTTGGCAGGTTGGTAGTCCTATATGGGACGACGTGAGGTTGTTTTGGACCCTTGGTGCCGAGACAACAATGCTTATACGAATTTAAAAAGGGTTAATTTCCTCTAAATATCTTATCTTTATTTCACAAAAAAAAAAGTTTGCTAGTTCTTTGGGAAAACTGCAAAAAATCTGCCCTTTACTCCCACATAAATCCGAAAATAATTGAATATTTCCAAATTGAATCCTTTTTAAATTAGAGAATCCATTATTCTACAATTTCTGTTAATATTATTCCACTTAATGAAGTAATAAAGGCGTTAGTAAAGCAACATAAGTGAATAAGTTACTTACGAGATATTGGCCTGGAACGCCGGCCGGGCCCCCCGTCTCGAATTTTTTTTTTTTCCCCCGAAAATCGCGTTTGTTTGGGTGTTTTCTTAGTAACTGGTGTTCTAGTGCAGTATCCTCTTCAACGCACCGTTTTCTATCACAATATAAAAGAATACGACATGGAGAACGAACGTAACTGTTTTTATATCGAATATTGCTTGTGGACCCCTCACAATATTATGGCCTATTTTATTCGTCTAGAGTAAAATAACAGTTTGTATGTTATTTATAGTGTTTTTAAAATGATTTATATCAATTCTGATAGATAAATAAGCCGTAGAGTTGATATAAGCGTTATAATGAAGTGATTTCTCCTGCCTGTCTCTGGAGCGGGACTACTGCCGGTGTTCCTAGATGGTTCCTGATTGACTGGAAGTCTACGGATAAGCTCAGCCTACTGTTTTATGAAGCCAAATAGTCAATTATTATATTAGAAACAATAATGCAAGAAAAAGCAGAGTGTATCAGGGAAGGATAGAGCCCACCTCCAGGCAGGGAGAGACCCTCATGCAGGGGACGGACTGATGGTGATGGACTGATTACATCGTCTTCACATCTCTACTGTTCCTGCTTACTTTCTGTATTCGACTGAAGAAGCCCACTGTGTAGGCGAAACGTTTCGGAATAAAGTTGCCTAACTGTTGCCTATGTGTCTTACCTAACAACCTGCCGGTATTGTATACCATTTTGATGTTCAGGGAACTTTCTGTTGGCTGTTCCCAACTCCAGCCTTGGCACACGCCTCGACCTACTGACCATCTGTATCGGTGTTGCCCTTCGACTTGCCGCCCCTATTCTCGCCGAACACAGGTGTATTTGTGGCAGTGAAGCAGCAGACATATTTGGATACCACCGTCTTGTGTGCCGAAAATCCGAGGGAAAGATTGCAAGACATGAGGAGGTTAATAACATTATCAAGAGGAGCCTCACAACAGCCTGATGCCCAGCAGTAAGGGAGCCACCCCAGCTATGCAGATCTGATGGCAGTCAGAAGCATCCAGTTGGTATCACCCTTCAAGCCTGGACAGATTTGAAGTATGTGGTGTCAGACTATACATGTGCATCTTCCTTGGCTGATACCTATCTCCAACACACCAGGGAGGAAGGAGGGGCAGCTGCCAGCTTCAGGGAGTCCCAAAAGTCTAGAAAATATGGAGAACTTGCCCATCATTATATGTTTGTTCCAATAGGACCAGAGACCCTTGGCTCATGGGGAAAGAGTGCATCTAAATTCCTTATGGAGCTGGGAAAAAGACTCGTCAGGGTAACTAGGGATCCCAGGGCAGCTAGTTTTCTGTTCCAGCGGCTCAGTGCGGCTGTTCAAAGGGGTAATGCCTGCTGTATTTTGGGCACACGCCTCAGCTCTTAGGAGCTGGATGAGATTTTCGCCTTATAATCGGTGATACACTCGTAACAACATGTACCATATATGCCACCTTTATATCAACAATGTATCTCTTAAATCTTCTGTACCATATTATGTAATAAAATATTCCTATTGGTAAAAAAAAATTAAAAGATGGGGTGGTAGGGGAAGTGGAATATTCAAACGGCTTCAGGAAGAAATCCAAATATTCTTTCTTAAAGCCTTTTTATCCACTTCTCCCAGGCTATGGGTCCCACAATTTACACCAGAGGTGGACCCCACCTAGAAAAAGCGATAAAAAAAATATATATGGGCCGTGAGCGGACGAGCTACCCACATCGCCGTAACCATACCTGATATAAATGACTATAATTTCTTGTAGAAACATCGTAGAACATTGATTCTTGTACCATTGTGTTGCCAAAGAGTTAAGCTATTTTTCTATATGAATAACTCAATTTCCATAATTTTTCGATATTTTTTGAAGTTTGCAAATAATTGGATTACAGGCGCCTTACCTGACCGGGCACACCCCTCGACCTTCCTTCAAACTTAGTATTGCTCTCGGGCAACTAATGACTCTGATAAAAGCTTTTATACTAATATTTTTGAAGCTCCTGGCTCTCACTACAGTGCATTAATTTTTGTATGATTCATGAGTCACAGGTCTTGATGGTTCAGTCACATTGTCCAAACATCATCGACACATAGCAAAGTATTTTAACTCTAAAAATAACCCACCCCTTTACATCATAAGAAACAAGCTGCTTGGAAACCTTGTCCTCTATAAAACATATTCCCTGCAAGAAGCTGCCTGTCATGTTGAAGGATCTTTATGAGAATAATTGGACGTTTTGTTTCCTTCTGGGATCAATTTTTAATACCAACACTCTGTCCCTACTCTCTCCTTACAACCTCATTATTTGAGGAATTTTTTCACTGTTTGAATTTCAGGTCCTAGATAGAGGGCCAAGAGATCGAAATCAGCCACATTGTGTTGAGAACGTCAGTACTTATAGGTAAAGCTTGGGAGGGAGTGACTAAGAGGACCTTGAACTCTGCTTGGAAAAAACTGTGGCAAGAATGTGTAGACAAAAGGGATTTTGAAGAGTTTGAGGCTAACCCTGAGAAGTGTATGCCAGTTGAGGAATTCATTGTGGCATTGGGGAAGTCCTTGGTGTTGGAGGTTAGTGGGGAGGATGTGGAAGAGTTGGTGGAAGAGGACAATGAAGAACTAACCACTGATGAGCTGCTAGATCATCTTCAACAGCAAGAGGCCAGACCTGAGGAAACTGCTTCGGAGGAGGGGATAGAGAAATTGAAGAAGTTGCCTACTTCAAAGATTAAGGAAATGTGTGCAATGTGGCTTTAAGTGCAATCCTTTTTTTGATGAAAATCACCCTGACACAGCTACTGCAAGCCATGTTGGCAACCTGTACACTGACAATGTTGTGAACCACTTTAGGAAAGTCATAAAGGAACGAGAGGAACAGGCCTCTATGGACAGATATGTTGTGCGACAGAAGTCCAGTGACTCTCAGGCTGGTCCTAGTGGCATTAAAAGAAGAAGGGAAGTAACCCCGGAAAAGGACTTGCTACCTCAAGTCCTAATGGAAGGGGATTCCCCTTCTAAACATTAACAATTTCGACACTCTCCCATCCTCCCATCTCATCAATCATCACCAGATCTTCATTAAAGGTAAGTGTCAATTATTCTATTGTTATTATTCTATTGTTATTGTTGTTATTGTAATTATTCTATTGCATTAAACTTAATATTTCATGTGGTAATTTTTTTTTTTCATGCTTTTGGGTGTCTAGCACGAATTAATTTGATTTCCATTATTTCTTATGGGGAAAATTGATTCGCTTTTCGATAATTTTGGTTCACGATGAGCTCTCAAGAATGGATTAATATCGCAAACCGTGGGTCCATTGTACATGAGTGGGTGTGGGTAGGTGTGAGTTGGACTTGACTAGCTTGTGCTGCTGAGTCTGGTGCCGTGCTCCATCCTGGAGTGGAGGTGACCAGACTGGGTGGGTCATTGGGCTTATCCGTGGGGGGGGGACATGGACCTGCTCTGCATGGGTCAGTAGGCCTGTCGCAGTGTTCCTTTTTTCTTATGTTGTTATGTAGTGTTGTTTGTGGTGGGAATTAGATTATCCAGGTATGTGCTAGACTTCCCTCCAAACATTAAGTGACATTCTTACACAAAGGGAAAGGTCGTCCAGTTTTCCTGCTCAATAAAATAACGATAAATATAACATAGATAATGCCTTAAGATAAACAACATAAAAACATCTAATAGAATTCTTCAATTTTATTATATAAATAAAAAAATTAAAATAATAAATATCGCGAAACGTAAAATAAATTACTTTAATCAGGTGAAATATGAATCCCAGGACAGACACGTTTATAAACTACTGAAACCAAAGCTTGTATAAAAACATTGATGTATTTAGGGTCCGGAAAAACACGAGAGGTTGGTGTTGATAATGATACGTCAGGTGAAAATTGTGTGTAGTTCACTCTCTAATAGTGATGATAAGAACATAATAAAGAAGGAACACTGCAATAGGCCTACTGACCCAAGCGGAGAAGGTCCATGTTTCACCTCCGGATTAGACCAATGACCCACCCAGCCTGGTCATCTCCACTCAAGGATGGAGCACTGCACCAGACCCAAGAGCACAAGCTAGTCAGGTCCAACTCACACCCACCCACACACACTCTTGTATTCATCTTACCTATTTTTAAAACTACACATCGTTTTAGCCTCAATAACTGTACTCGGGAGTTTGTTCCACTCATCCACAACTCTATTACCAAACTAGTGCTTTCCTACATCCTTCGTAAATCTGAATTTTTCCAACTTGAAACCATTGCTGCGAGTCCTGTCTTGGCTGGAAATTTTCAGCACGCTATTTACATCCCCTTTATTTATTCCTGTTTCCCATTTATACACCTCGATCATATCTCCCCTAATTCTACGCCTTTCAAGAGAGTGCAGATTCAGGGCCCTCAGTCTATCCTCATAGGGAAGATTTCTGATGTTAGGTAAGACACATATGCAACAGTTAAGTATCTTTATTTCGAAACGTTTCGCCTACACAGTAGGCTTCTTCAGTCGAGTACAGAAAAGTTGATAGAAGCAGAAGAGACTTGAAGACGATGTAATCAGTCCATCACCCTTAAAGTTTTGAGGTGGTCAGTCCCTCAGTCTGGAGAAGAGCATTGTTCCATAGTCGTAGAATTTCAGGTTGTCAGTCCCTCAGCCTGGAGAAGTTCAGTTCCATAGTCAGGAACTATCTGAAGATCAAGCGACAGTGCGGAGACTTTAAATACTGTCGGAAGGAGAGGTGCAGAGTAGTAGTAGTAGTGAGAATGTAGCCACTGAGAGGTCAGGTCCATCTCAGATCAAACAGTTCTCACTTGAAAGGGTTGTCCAAGGTGTTTTTTGTACCAAGATGCCATGTGTTGCAGTGTCTGACAAGATGAACATTAAAATGGTATACAATACCGACAGGTATTGAGGGACTGACAACCTCAAATTCTACGACTTCTAGGGTGATGGACTGATTACATCGTCTTCACATCTCTACTGTTCCTGCCTACTTTCTGTATTCGAATGAAGAAGCCTACTGTGTAGGCGAAACGTTTCGGAATAAAGTGGCCTAACTGTTGCCTATGTGTCTTACCTACCAACCTGTCGGTATTGTATACCATTTTGATGTTCATCTTGTCAGACACTGCAACACATGGCCTCTTTGTACAGAAAACACCTTGGACAACCCTTTCAAGTGAGAACTGTTGGATCTGAGAGGGACCTGACCTCTCAGTGGCTACATTCTCACTACTACTACTACTCTGCACCTCTCCTTCCGACAGTATTTAAGTCTCCGCACTGTCGCTTGATCTTCAGATAGTTCCTGACTATGGAACTGAACTTCTCCAGGCTAAGGGACTGACAACCTCAAATTCTACGACTTCAATGGTGATGGACTGATTACATCGTCTTCACATCTCTACTGTTCCTGCCTACTTTCTGTATTCGACTGAAGAAGCCTACTGTGTAGGCGAAACGTTTCGGAATAAAGTTGCCTAACTGTTGCCTATGTGTCTTACCTACCATTTAATTAACTACAGAAACTCAAGACTTATCGCCACAGAAGACAACACTCAATACCTAAGAATCCTGGAATCATCGCTTATCTCTATAATTAACAATTTCAACCAGAACAATGGCTTCTATAACATAGCTGAGCCACTTGCCAAGAAACTTCTTCATCCCTATCCTATATAAGAACATAGAACACTGCAGAAGGTCTGCTCACAACTTATCCAATACCCCCTTCCAAGCTACCCAAGATTTTAGACTAAAACCCCACCCGGTAGATCATCAAATGCAGCATTCTCCACCTGACCTCAACATTCTGAACCTGACTATAAATACTCACGTACCTTCCACCCCAGGTAGATCTGTTTGTGACTTGAAAAAGCCCACTGTGTGGGCGAAACGTTGTCAATAAAGGATCATATTAAACTGCATATGTGTTTATGTTTCCATTGTGTCGGTATTTCATACCATTTATTTTCAGAGAGTTGAAGAACAACCTGATGACTTCCATTACTTATACTTCTAAATATGAAGCCAAGAATTCTGTTAGCTTTACTGCGAACACTAATTCACTGTTGTCTTGGTTTTAGATTACTGCTAACCAGAACTCCTAAATTCTTTTCGCAATCAGTAGTATTAAGATCTACATTATTTAGTTTATATGTGGCATGGTTATTTAACTGTCCAACATTTAGATCTTTGAATTTGTCAATATTAAACTGCATCTGCTATTTCTCCGACCATTGCATCAGTCTATTCAAATCATCCTGGAGTACTCTAGTGTCCTCATTAGAATGAATTGGACGGCCTATTTTGGTGTCATCAGCAAATTTGCTTATGTCGCTATTTATTCCCTCATCTATATCGTTTACCTAAATTGTGAACAACAACGGGCCCAACACTGACCCCCGAGGAACACCGCTTGTGACGTTCCCCCATTCTGATTTCTCCCCATTTATGCAAACTCTCTGCTGTCTATTTGTCAGCCAAGCCTCTACCCAGAAAAAAATTTCTCCTCCTATTACATGTGCCTTAAGTTTCCTCAATAGCCTCTGGTGTGGAACTCTATCGAAAGCCTTACTGAGTCCAAATACACAATATCATATTCATTACCATGATCTACCTCTTCAAACACCTTAGTGAAAAAAGTTAGTAAATTCGTAAGACAGGAACGGCCCTTTGTAAAACCATGTTGAGATTCATAAATCAATCTATGTCTCTCAGGATGGCTACGAATTGCTTCGGCAATTATTGGTTTCATAAATTTTCCCACTATGGAGGCAAGGCTTATTGGTCTATAGTTCGAAGCCAAGGACCTGTCACCTGCCTTGTAAATACGTATTACATTTGCCATTTTCCACTTATCAGGCACTATGATAGTTTGTAGTGATATGTTAAAATGATTAGCCAGAGGTATGCTAAGTTACTCTTTACATTCCTACAACACTCTTGCAAACAGTTCATCAGGGCCTGGGGATTTGTTCGGCTTTAGTTTCTTTATTTGTCTGAGGACCATGTCACTAGTTACTGCAATCGTACATAGTTTATTATCATCCTGTTCTACATAATCTATTATTTCAGGAATATCGCTAGTATTTTCGTGGGTGAAAACTGAGAGGAAGTAGGTATTGAGAATTTCACAACTATCCTTATCACTGTCAGTGATCTGACCAGAGTTACTCTTAAGTGGGCCTATCTTGTCCTTCATCTTTCTTCAGTATACCTGAAATAACCCTTTTGGGTTAGTCTTTGAATCCCTTGCAACCTTAGCCTAATAATCCCTTTTTGCTTTTCTTATTCTTTTCTTTATTTCTATCTTTAATTGAATATATTGATTTCTTAACTGCCCATCCCCTCTTTTGATACGCCTATGTATGCCTCTCTTTTGACCAATTAGATGTTTTAATCTATTGTTCATCTATTTGGGATCATTTTTGTTAGATCTAATTTCCCTACTCGGAACAAAAGTTGTCTGGGCAGCTAGAACTATGCTAGAACTATGCTCTGGAAAACGTCATATTGGCAACCAAGGTCACCTACCTGACCCATAGTCAGGACATCTCAATTTAGCCCACCCATATAGCATAAGGATACCAAAGTAATACCATAGTATATAGCATTAGGACACCAAAATAATACCATAGTGTATAGCATAAGGATACCATAGTGATACTACAGTATATAGCATAAGGATACCATAGTGATACTACAGTATATAGCATAAGGGTACCATAGTAATACCATAGTATATAGCATAAGGATACCAAAGTAATACCATAGTATATCGCATAAGGATACCAAAGTAATACCATAGTATATAGCATAAGGATGCCATAGTGATACCACAGTATATAGCATAAGCATACTAATCCTCACTTCTACACTTGCCTACATCATTGCCTCCAGCACTGAGGCAGATAATAGGATTGATCCCATTACCGTTCACGATGTCAAGGTGGCTAACAATATCCTCCAACCCAGCCCCAGGAAAGCAAACCCTCTGTCTCCTACTGCTATCCTTCAAGCAGAAGGCCCTATTCATGTACCTGAACTAGCTATACCCAGCAACAACAATGTTTTTACCTTCCTTGATGTAGTTCGTTGTGATGTTCCCAGTAGACCACTCACATTCATCGGGTAGCACGGAAAATGGGTTCAATGTTTCCACAACAGTTTCCTGAATCTTCGTTGATTCTAGCTCTCCATCCGTCCTCTTGTTCCTTAACTTTGTCCCATGTTTTCTAACCAGTGTCCGGGTTCCTTTCTTGGCTTGAGGATTCTCAACATGAGGATTACTATGAATCTTCTTGTTTTCCTCAGTCAGTCGCTGTATCTCAAGCTTAGCCACCCTCAGGTTTTCCTTTAGCTGCTGGTAGAGTTGCTCAAGAGAGGACATCTTGTTCAGGTACACAGAGAGCACACAAGACACGTCTTCACTGAGTTAAGTACAGGTCAACACTGAGTTAAGTACAGGTCATCAGTCAGTTAAGTAAATGTCAACACCATTAGTAGACCTTCTTCAGTGTTCCCCCATTCTTATGTTCTTACGTGGAATAGTGATGTAGAAGTTTCTTGGCGAGGGGTTCAACTATATTATAGAAGCCGTTGTTCTAGTTGAAGTTGTTGGATACGCAGATAAGTGATGATTCCAAGGTTCTTTGGAATTGAGTGTTGTCTTCTCTGTCAATAAGTCTTGCGTTTGTGTAGTTGCTTAAATGAATGTGTGAATTTTGGTATTGAACACAGGCATTCCTTGGATCGTCAGATCTGCCTGCAGACTGGTGTTTTGAAATACATGTTTGGAGGTCTCTGGATGTTTCGCCGACGTATAATTTGCTGCAGTCATTACAATGGATTGTGTATACCCCTGCAGTGGATTGAGGCTTGTCATATCTATTATTGGTAATGTCCTTTATGGTCGTGGTTGTGGAGGTAAATACTTAGAATGAGGTATTAGAAAAGATTTTAAAGTTAAGACACATGTTTAACATCTGGGTATCTTTATTGAAGAAGTTTCGCCATCCATTGGCTTTATCAATACAAATTCCAGGACATAATTTGAAGACAGTAGAACTATATACAAAAGGTGAGGTAATCAGTCCCTCCAAGGCTGAGGGACTGATTACTTCATTTTTTTGCATATAATTCAACTGTCTTCTAATTATGTCCTAGAATCTGTATTGATAAAGCCACTGGATGGCGAAACTTCTACAATATAGGTATCCAAATGTTTGTGAAGGCTTACTCAGTCCTGTAACAACTTCAGACAGTATTACCAAGGCTGGCTCCTCCTCAGGAAAATTAATGAATAGAAAAAGAAATAATAATTCACAAATATAAACACTTTATTATTTATTAAAGCAAACATGAAACAGTGAAACATGAAAGGTATATCCTATTTGAAAGAAAAAATGAAAAATGAAATGAAAAAATTACATTTGAACTCAACGCTAATATACATAGATATAGTGATACTGGGGTTGCAGGTGTTGGTGACAACCCACCGGCTCATTCTTCACAAAGTCTATAGCCGTGAATAATTAATCCAGATGACAGGAAAGCAGGTTCGTTACCACTGCTATGATGAGGGGTTATGTCCTGAGTCTGCGTACATGACAGGTAGATAGATCCAACATGGGATGTCTCAGGACGTTAGTCCGTCTCCTTCAATTCTTCTCGTTGTTTGGCAGGTGACCCAATCTGTCATTCCAAGCTGGAAAGAGGGACAGGTTACCCACTGCTTAAGAAATCACTCTCCATGATAAGTACAATACCTAAAAGACGTGGTGATTATTAAAACCTTTAGGAGATATCAAGGCTGAAAGGACTAAGTTTATTATTGGTCAAAAGTGAAGCTTTCAACCAATAAGTCCACTAAAATATGAGCAGGCGTGTACTTACAGTAGTTCTGGGAGCTGTGAGTCGAGTGATTACTGTTTGACCGGAGCCCAACACATCACCTTTCGGGGGGTGTGGCATGCAAAGAGTACATAACCTTTATTCGGCGCATGTACACACCCTCATTTACAGGCTATCTCCCCCAACCAGCGAACCAGGTTGCTAAGAGTTGTTGATGGGGCCCCGTCATTCAACTAGTGACCAGGTTCTAGCCAATAAGAAGATGGTTTTGGCAACTGCAGAGGTTATGTGGGTACCGCTCTCCTGTCTGCCCTTGTCATTCCCATTCTAGAGCTGGTTGAAGCACGGTCTGCTATCTTGTGGCTTCTATTTCTGCCTTGCTTATCGTGGAGTGCACTATACTTATCACTGTACATAGTGTACATATTGCTGTTCTAAATTGGTGAAGGATAATGTAAGTCTAAACTTTTTCTGCTGTGTTTATTTTGCTCCCATCACACCCGGGATAGCAGGCCATTTGGAATCCTGGGTTGTAATATGGGTAGCCTGTCCGGGATCTGGAGCTGGACTTAGAGAAATGGTTGAGCTTAGGGTGAATCTCGTAGCAGGAACATTGTGCAGCTTGCTGTCTGGCATTGCATTAGCTTTGCCTACGCTTTAAAAATTTTGCGTGTCAATTCCTTTGTTATGGTCAGCCTTGCTATTGTGTGATCGTTCAACAGCTCGCTACTAGCTTGTTCGGTGTGCTCGCTTCGCTACGGTCAATCTTCTAGAACAGTGTAGCTGTCTGGCATTGCTTTACAAATTTTGCGTGTCAGTTGCTACTAGCCTGTTCGGTGTGGAGAATTTTGCAGTCGGCTTTGCTTGTATGTGTATTCTGCAATCGTACTGTGCATAGCTAAGCGTGTTCTGCAAATTAACGTGTTACGTTGATGTATTCTGCAATCGTACTGTGCATAGCGAATAACTTACGCCACCTAGACGAGTCAGACGTCTGGTGTCGGCATATACTTTGCATAACCTACCTAAATTGTCCCTACAGCGTTGTTGGCAAATTGCTCGTTCCATTGGCATTAAATACAAACGCACTCTCACAGCTGCGCAACTGCGCTCACTGATTGCTGACAAACTTATAGAAGAAGAGATGGCACATCAGACTCCTCCCTCTACGGGAGCTAGGGCAAAAACTCCTATGTTCTCGCAGGAGGAAGATGATACACCTACGGAGCAAAATGGTCAGTATAGTGCAGCTGGGTTGTCTCAAGGTGAATCAGCGTCGTTGGCGCTTGAGCTGGCAAAAATCAATCTTGAGCAAACTAGGGAACAGAGAGCTTTCGCAAGGGAAGAATTTGATAGGGAAAGAGAAAGGAGGCAGTTTTCGCATTCTGTAAATGATTTTAGTTTACAAAAAGCAGTACAGCTTGTTCCCCGCTTCAATGAGGCCGAACCAGAACAATTTTTCGAAAGCTTCGAAAATCAGGCTCGAGCCTTGAGGTGGCCGGAACAGCATTGGGCATCGTTGGTTCATACAACATTATTGGGTAAGGCACAGGAATTTATGTCAGCATTAAATGACGCTGAATTTTCTGATTATCAAGTAGTGAAGACCACAGTGTTGGGAGCATATACATGTATCCCAGCCAAATACAAAAAACTTTTTAAACTAAGCAGGCGGCAGCTTGGTCAATCCCTCGTGGATTTTGTAAGACAGCAAACCAAAGCTTTTACCAGCTGGTATAAAGCAAGTGGTGTCTCTACCTTTGAGGAGCTGGTGCAGCTTATTCTGATTGATAACCTGCTGGAGTCTCTGGGACCAGAGGTTCGAGTCTTTCTGCAGGATCGTGACTTAACCACTGCATTGGAGGCAGCCAGGTTGGCTGATACCTTTGAAACTAACCGCTCCTTGTCCGAGCGGTCCCGTCTCTCTTTTCAACAGCCTGGCATGAGCAAAGATCGTCAACCTTGGAGAATGAAGTGCCAGCCGGAGGGAGAACGTCTACATCAGCCAACTAAGTCACCTGGTGAGCCACGCTTCTTAACATATGGTCCACCTGCGGAGAGGCAAACTACTCATGGTGCATCTCGACAACAGTATCCAGAGAGACACCAGCCAGAACGACACCATTTGCAACGTCAGCAAGGAGTAAAGGGCAAGCCTGTCGTCTGCTTCCTCTGTAACAAAGTAGGTCACATCCGTCCCAACTGCCCCCATAAACCCCAACCCATTGGGAAAATCTCTAATATCCCTAGTAACATGTCCCCTAGAGAAGTAGAAAAAGGTATGGCCCCTTATTATTGCAAGAGTCTTATTTCCCTTCAGGAAAACTCAGAAACAACTAAAGTAAAGACCTTTAGAGATACTGGAGCATATTGCTCACTTGTAAGAGAAGGAATATTACCCCTTTCAGAGAATACTTCTTTGATTTCCTCTGTTTTATTGGAAGCATTTGGAGGAGCTATATATTCTGTTCCTACGTTATATTAAAAATACATTTTACAGAGTGTTTGAGCTCCTTAGTAATGTGAATACAAGATTAAATTATATCATCAGAAATCAATCCTTATTGCGATATAACTGGAGTATGATTCTTTATGAAAATCCCCTAGACTAACATTGGCTATTATTTATAAAGTTTATCGTAATAAATGGGGACCTGCTGTCTGGGAGACGGAACTTTGTATATAAACACCTTGAAAATACAGACCTTTGCGGGATAAGATGGCTTCATTATCTACCAGGTTTGATGATCTTACAGTTGAACGTTTGAATGCTATAAAGTTACAAGCTTGTTGGCAAATAGCAAAGTCTCTCGGAGTCAAGTATGATAAACACTATACCGCTGTTACTATACTCTCTGACCTCGGATTCAAATCCCGCCCGTGGTATGGTTTGTTTGCAGTCGTGTCATTACGATTTCGTGAGCCATGTCTACGGGCTATCATACGGAATTTACTTTTTCCAGAAAACCCAGAGGAAGACTGAGAGTATTGATCGAAAGGTTAGGACGTCGTGCTAGCTTGTTCTTTGCTCGTTAAAGTAATGTGTATTAGGGCAGCCCGATGTTCCCTGGGCCTCTTCATAATTTGAGCCTGGTTTTCAAAGGCTTCAAAAAATGTGTCGTTGTTTTCCTCACAGCATCTGGGGACCATGGCGGCCGCTTGATGAATATTGAACGTCTCGACTTTTCGTGCCGGACGAGACTGAAGTTCACGGGTTGAGTTGTCTGTCATGTCTGATAGATTCTCTTTCGAACTCTTCTTGTTTAAACTTACGTTGGGCTTCAGTGTACGTAGTTTGTAATTTCATGAAGCGTTCTAATCTCTCAAATAGTTCAGGAGAGTGGATCTCTGGAGGAATTTGAATGGAGTTCCATTGGGAAAACTGAATTTTTCCTCACAGGAACCCTATTTTCTGTTAACATAGAGAATGTGGTAGTTCCTAGTGAACTACCTGCAAAATCCATGGTTTCCCAATTAGTCTGAGCCTGAGACAAAACTTATCTTGGAGACTTAGGTCTTGGTGATGTGTCTTTAGTATCGGCTGAAGGCACTTCCATGTTATTTAATAATGACTGCTGGTCAAATTGTGAAATTAAAGTTTCATTGTCTTCTAATTTCTGGACGGAGTCTTCCTCTGGGTTTTCTGGAAAAAGTAAATTCCGAATGATAGCCCGTAGACATGGCTCACGAAATCGTAATGACACGACTGCAAACAAACCATACCACGGGCGGGATTTGAACCCGTGGCCAGAGAGTATAGTAACAGCGGTATAGTGTTTATCATACTTGACTCCGAGAGACTTTGCTATTTGCCAACAAGCTTGTAACTTTATAGCATTCAAACGTTCAACGGTAAGATCATCAAACCTATGGAACTATACTCTACTCCAGACTGAGGGACTGACCACCTCAAAACTTTAAGGTTGATGGACTGATTATATCGTCTTCAAGTATCTTCTGCTTCTATCAACTTTTCTGTACTCGACTGAAGAAGCCTACTGTGTAGGCGAAACGTTTCGAAATAAAGATACCTAACTGTTGCATATGTGTCTTACCTAACAATCTGTCGGTATTTTATACCATTTTAATGTTCAATCTGTCAGACACTGCAACACAAGGGTATCTTGGGACAGACCTGAAATCAACTTATACTACTTCTACTAGTGAGAATGACTGAATTTAAGAGGGACCTGACTTCCCAACGACTTCATTCTTACCTCTACTAGTGGCCTACATCTCACCTCTTGGCGGTATATAAGCCTCCGTCCTGTCACTTCAACTCCATATTGTTTCAGACTATGGAACTATACTCTTCTCCAGACTGAGGGACTGACCACCTCAAAACTTTAAGGCTGATGGACTGATTACATCGTCTTCAAGTATCTTCTGCTTCTATCAACTTTTCTGTACTCGACTCAAGAGGCCTACTGTGTAGGCGAAATGTTTCGAAATAAAATAATTAACTGTTGCATATGTCTTAACTAACAACCTGTCGGTATTTTATACCATTTTAATGTTCTTTCTAGAGAGTGTAGATTCAGGGCTCTCAGTCTATCCTCATAGTGAAGATTTCTGATACAATGGATCAACTTTATCAACCTCCTTTGTACGTTTTCCAGTGCATTTACATCCATTCTGTAATACAGTGACCAAAACTGCGCAGCATAATCCAAATGAGGCCTAACCAAAGATATATAGAGTTGAAGAACAACCTGAGTACTTCTATTATTTATACTTCTTGCTATGAAGCCAAGGGTTCTCTTAGCTTTTTTGCGAACACTTATGCACTGTTGTCTTGGTTTCAGATTATTGCTAACCGGAACTCCTAAATCCTTTTCGCAATCTGTAATATTAATATCTACATTATTTAGTTTATCTGTGGCATGGTTATTTTCTTATCTAATATTTAGAACTTTGCATTTGTCTATATTAAACTGCATCTGCCACTTCTCCGACCACTGTATCAATCTTTTCAAATCAACCTGGAGTGATCTAATGTCCTCATTAGAAAGAATTGGAGGCCTATTTTTTTGTCATCAGAAAATTTGCTTATGTCTCTATTTATGCCCTCATCTATGTCGTTTATGTAGATTGTGAACAATAAGGGGCCCAACCCTATGGAACACCGCTTGTGACATGCCCCCATTCTGATTTCTCCCCATTTATGCAAACTCTCTGCTGCCTATTTGTCAGCCATGCCTCTACCCAGGAAAAAATTTCTGCTCCTATTCCTTGTGTCTTAAGTTTCCTCAGTAGCTTCTGATCTGGAACTCTATCGAAAGCCTTACTGAAGTCCATTGTGAAGTCTTACACAGCCCTGTAACAACTTCAGTAAGTATTACCAAGGCTGGCTCCTCCTCAGGAAAATTAATGAATAGAAAAAGAATGATAACAGTCAAATATAAACACTTTATTATTTAGAAATGAAAATATAAAACAATTAAATATGAATTTTTATCCTACTCGAAAGAGAAATGAAAAATGAAATATAAAAATAATATCTGAATTCAACGCTAATATGTACAGTTAGACTGGGGTGTCTGACGTTGTTGACACCGCTTGTTGTAGAAATTGTAGCCATTGCTGATGATGGGGGGTCACAGATGTTAAGTGACAACCCAATGACTAGTTCTTCACAGAGTCTTTAGCCTTGAATAGTCCATCAAGATGATAGGAACGCAGGTCTTTCACCACTGCAAAGATGAGAGGTAGTTGCCTGGGGTTGACTACACTTAGGTATGCAGATGTAATGGTGGCGTCTAAGAACTTGTGAAAAGTTCGTCTCCTTCAACACTGTTTCTTTGGTTGCCAGATGACCCAAGCTGACATTCCAAGCTAGAAAGAGACAAAGGTTACCTACTGCTTAAGAAATCACTCTCCACGATAAGTAAAATATTTAAAAGAAATGGTGATTATCTAAAAGCATAACATGGAAATCAAGGCTGAAAGGACTAAGTTTATTGTTGGTCAAAAGTGAAGCTTTCAACCAATATATCCACTAGAATAGGAGCAGAGGCTTTTACTTACAGTTGTCCCTGGGAGCTGTGAGTCAAGTGATTACTGTTTGCCGAGCCCCACCCCGTCACCTTTCCGGGTGGAAAAGGGGGGGATAGTGGGAGCTACCTTTAACAAGCAGACTGGAAAATCAATTATTGTCACCATATACTGCTCGCTACTCCTATCTGCTGAACTTTTCCCCACATCCATATACACAATATCATATTCAATACCATGATAAACCTCCTCAAATCCCTTTAGTGAAGAAATTTAAAGTGAATTCGTACGCCCAGAAACGCCCTTTGTAAAACTGTGCTGAGATTCATTAATCTTTTTTAGGGTTTTCAAATGGCTACAAATTGTTTTTGGCAATATTGATTCCATAAATTTTCCCAATAGGGAGGTAAGGCTTATTGGTCTATAGTTCGAAGCCAAGAGCCTGTCACCTCCCTTGTAAATAGGTATTACATTTGCCATTTTCCACTTATCAGGCACTATGCCAGTTTGTATTGACATTGTCTGCATCGCTCTAGGGCCGTGAAGACCTCCTCGCAAAGGGCACCTTCAGTTCCCTGACTGCAGTAGTGTGAGGTGGTGCTTATCGCGCCTCTGTCGTCAGCCCAGGAGAACTACCATTAGTCAACATGGCGTTCAGTTATAGACGCAGGATTAACACTGTCGGCGTTGAACTTCTCAGTGGGGCAATAACGCCAGCTTCAGCCCAGGTATTACTACCTAAAATCATCAGAGACACGTATGGCATTCAGGATGGAAGTTGTACGGAGTAGCAATGAAACGGAGCACCTAGATTTTTTGTGAAACTGCTCTCGGCAAGGGTTTTATGAGTCGTTGGTCAACTGTTTTTCAGGACGTAAGTTTTGATGCAAAAACCACTGTGCGTGTGAGGATAAATCGATGTATCCAACATTATACATGGATTAAACTGCGTAATGTCCCCTTTGAGGCTGATGAAACAGATATCAAAAAAGTTTTTGAGGAATACGGAACTGTTAAATTTGGCCCAGCATGGTAAGTGGGTGTTGGTGCCTACACAGGTATGCCGGAGGGCACTTTTAACCTAAAAATGACATTGCGACCCCCATACCGTCTTACATGTACCTAAAGGAATTCAGGACACGGGTCATGGGGGTCCACGCGGGGCAAAGGCGTACATCCGACTATGTGGGGAATATGATCACATAAGCGGCGGAGTGTGGGAAAGCGGCAACGAGCTCCTGGCCCAGGGACGGAGACATCCGTTTTCTACACGGGGGGAAGCAGGTGTTGATAAACGACGTGAAGGGGGGCGGGGTTTCGTCTATGGAGCGAGATAGTGGATGAGGCGCATAAGGCTGGGGAGAGGGTGAGGCCCTTGACCAGTTACCTGGTCCAGACACACTTCCAGTGGATGGGGTTTGAGCAAAAAGTACAGGAGGAAGTTTTGGGAAATTGAAGAGGAATTAGCCAGGTTCTGAAGTCCTTGTCACCGCCTGAGGAGGTGGCTGCTCCTGGCAAGGTGGTAGAAGACGAGTGAAGGCTGTGTGCCATCAACAACAAAACTATTCGGACCAGGGGAGTGACAGCGGTGACTGAGGTGTCACCGAGATCATTGCCACTGTGTACAGTGGGGGTTTTGAGGTACTTTGTGGGGCATCCCCAGACCAAAGCCATGAGGTGCGCCTGTCACAAAAAGAGAGCCACTGCATCGGATTCAGATGATGTCCTAACGCCAGCGCAGTGACTGGGAAGAAAAATATGGGCAGAAGGTGAAGGTATGGGTGGCCATGACGGAGGCCCACCGAAAGAAGGGGGGAGGAGAGGGGGAAAAGTGTGCAGGTGACAAGTGGACCATACGTTCTGGTGCCCATCGGAAGAGTGAAGAGAGGAGGCAGGGGGGAAAACTTTAATAGGCCTCCGGTGTATGACAGTAAACGTTAACAGTTTGTGTAATAGTGTAAAGAGAGAATGGTTTAGAACGTTTCTGAAAAAATTTTTAGAGTGGATGTTGTGTTCCTTCAGGGCACAATTTTAAGGAGGGTAGGTGTTGGAGGTGGAGGGGTTTCAGGTGGTAACCCTGCCATCTGCCCTTTTCGAAAGAGGGGGGGGTATATTAATTAGGGAGGTGAGCCCGTTTGTTTTGCAGAGAAGTGAGGGGGGGGAAGGGTGTTGCGGCGTAGATGGTTTGTGATGGGTAAACGTGGGCCTTTATTACGTATATGCGCATGCAGAGAATAACGTGCAGGTGAAAGCAGGAGTTTGTGAGTGAGGACCTTGTGTTTTTTCCGTGCATTACCGGAGGTGGCAAAAAGAGGAGGGATTGGGACTGGTCATATGAGGGCTGATGTGGAACCGAAAGGGCAGGTTATGTGTGGGTGGCCCTACGAGATTTAATGAGGGATATTAGATTAAGAGACGCCTTTCGAGGGGGGGGGCGTGGGAGACAGAGCATACATTTGTTAGGAGAGGGTATGCAGCGAAGTTAGATAGAGTGTATCTTTCTCCGGGGTTGTAGTGAGAGTTTTAAAAACTGTTGAAGTACATGGTGGGATCATAGAGCGTGTTGGGGGAGGTTGGGTGGGAGGCACTTGCGGAAATATACAGAATTTTACTGGAAATTAAATATAAGTGCATTGAGGGGATGAGGGGGGGTTAGAGGATTTCTGTCCTATGGAAGGAGCTTAGCGAGGAGGCACAGGGAGTGGAAGATGTCATACAGGTGGGTTGTGGCCAAGGAAAGGATTAGGAAATATTATATGGGGGTGGGCCAAACGTATAAATGATTTTAAATATGGGCTTTCAAATTATCTAGAGGACAGGTTAAGGGGCTGTTATGGGAAGGGGGCTGTGGGGGCAACTATCCTATGGATGAAATTGTCGAGGTCAAGGGGGAGACTGGGGGAGTTTAAAAAATGAGGGGTTTTTCAACCCGGTAAGGGTGCAGGCAGGGGTAAGGGGTGCTTTGGGGAGACAAACCATCGGCGTGTGTTTTTGCAACGTCAAAAACAAAGACAGCAGGTTACAGCTATTCCGAGGTTAGGGGTACATGAGATGGGTGGGGGGGGTTATAGAATGGGTTTCAGGAGATGCTAACTACGAAAGGAATGGGGGCGTATGCGGAAAAAAGGTATGAAGGGTATTGGACAAGTGGGAAGGTGGGGAATGTTGATTTAGAAAAGGGGTGTGTGAGTATGTGACGTGTAATTTAGGGAATAGTGATAGAAAGGCTTTAGGGGGGGTAAAAAACGGAAGAGTAAATAGAGTTGGCTTTAAGGGGAATGAGGAAGGGCAAAGCACTGGGAATAGACGGTCTCCCAGCTCAATTTTATCTCCAAAAATTGGGGGGTGATAAGGGGTTTCATGGGTAGGTTATTTAATCAGATGAAGGAGAAGGGTGTGATGGGGGACAAGCAAGCAACAGCAGTTTTTAGTGTTGGGCCAAAGGGTAAGGGGCAGCACACCCTCAAGGAGTACCGTGCCATATCTCTGTTGTTGCTGATTATAAAGTTGTTCGCTATAGTCTTGGGTAATCGGGTTCAAATGTGTGGTAGGGAGAGTGGTTTCGGAAAACGCAGTATGGTTTGCCTGGAAGGGCGATGATTGGGGGCATGGAATACTGAGAAGTTTTGTGGAGTCAAAAGGGGGAAAGGGAGGGGGGCGTTGTTGGGCTTTAGACTGGCATGGGGCCATATGACAGGTGGAAAGGGAGCATTGGGAGCTATACTTTGGAGGCAGGGTTAATGGGGAAGAAATAGTTAATTGGGTAACCACATTGTACAATGGAGCCAAGATGAGGGTACAGATTAATGGATGCTTGGGGGAGAATTGTAATGGGTAGAGGGCTTAGGCAGGGGTGTCCCATTTCACAAATGTGTTTGCGTGCATTCAGGACCCCTTCTATAAATGGTTGAACCCCTTGTGTATGTGACACGAGTGGGTATGGGGGGGGGTCGGGAAAGTGTGGCCGGGAATAATAGGATACGTAGACATACAACAGTCCTGGTTCGAGAGGGGATGGCGTTGGGGTTTTTTTGGATGATGTTGTGCAACAGTTCGGAAAAGCAACAGGGATGCAGGTAAATAGAGAGAAATCAATGATCATGGGGTTGGTGATTGGGGGGAAGGGGGAGGCAGATGTAACGTTTTTAGAAAACAAACGGTGTCTTCAAAAATTTGTGGTACACCTATAAGGATGACTTGGACACTGCTCGAGAGGAAAACTCGAATAGATTAATGGGAAAGGATTCAGGGGCTCTGGGGCATTGCGACCTCATCACTGACTCTTGTGCAACGAGTGATTTTTATAAAAGTATTATTGTATAGGTAAGGTTTGGCACGTAGCAACCGTGTTCCCATTAACAGGGGCGGCGGTTGTGGGAATTTTTGAGATTTAGTGTTTAACTTTTTGTGGGGTTCAAGGTGCGAATGGCTGAGGAAAAGGTTGTAATGTTACCTGTGCGCCAAGGGGGGTTGGGGGTTTATGGATCTGAGAAGGAGGATTAAATGTGTGTTTTTTTAAATGGGAGGTTTTGTGCGAAGGTGTGAGTTGAGGGCAGCTGGAAAAGTATATGATAGGTTGGGTAAGGGTAGGTGTGTGGAGTTGGGAATGTGAAAGTGTTTTGAGGGCTTTGATGTGGTTAGAGAGCCCAGGAAAATTCGAGTAGGGGTTTTGTGTAGGCTGCTTTCAGACAGGGTTGTTTTTACCAGTTGAGGGATTGTTCCCCATGTACGCAGGAAGAGTATTTGGTATAGGTTTAGCAAGTTGAGTTAAAGCCTAGGGTAAGGGAGGTAAAAGTATCGTTTTTTGCATGGGGATACTACCGTCGGGGGAGTACTAAGAAACCCCGAGGGGTAATTGTGGGCGAAAGGTGTGGAATCTGTGGGGAGGATGAGACGGGGTTCCATGCAGTATACTTTTGTGGGGGACTGGAGGGTGTTAGGTATTGGGTTTAAATAGGGTTGTACAGGGGGTGGGGGGCCGAGGGTGTCGGTTTTGCGTGCACTAAGCCTAGATGTGGGAGGGCTCGATGAGAGTGTTATAAGAGCTTTGGATTTTATAATAGTGGATTATGTATATATATCGTGGGTGATGAGGGGGGGGGGATTGTGAGGTGCGGAGGCGGGGACTACGGTAACGGTTTATCGTACGATGTGTCGTAATAGAGAACTGTATGGTAGGAGGTGGGAGAAGGATTTTTCGGAAGGGTATAGAATGTTAACGTTAGGGTTTCTCATCAATCTACGACTTGGGCTGAGTGAGTAAGGGGGGGGGGGTTGGGGGTTACATACGAGAAGGGGACTTCAGGGGGACACAGCGGGGTCGCCCCTGGGGAGGGGGGAGGTAAGGTGTATGTGGGTATATGAAGGTGTAGATGTGCGCATAAGTGTATGTAGCATGCAAGTGGGGACAGAAAGCAAATGTGATATCAAGTAATTACTAAATAACGAATGCAGAATTCCTGTGTTTGATGTGTCAGGGTCGTCATGACCTTCTTCATGTATTAAGTGTGAAAGGTGTCAAGAATATAGTTTTAAGACCGTAAGAGCTTTAGGGCTTATGTAGAGTGTGCGTTTATAGCCTTTATTGGGCATATTTCATGTGCGATAATTGTATCGCAATGAGAGGTATTTAAATTATGTTGTTTGTGTTTTAGTGTTGTGGGGTTTTTAGCGAGTGTACTGTCTTTAAATTTTTGCATTATATAACGTGCTCATCCAGTTGATGAGAGATGGAACGCTAATGACTTCCATAAATTGTAATGCCCTCGTTAAAATTTTGTAATGGGACAGTATGGTTTAGTCTCTTACTTTAATATAATGTGCTCAGCCCGGTGAAGAGGCTGTATTAATATTTAGGGAATATTTATAAGATTTATTTAGTATAAGTGTGAGGGCTTAGGAATTTATTTTTTTTTACAATGCTTAAAGAGGGGATTTTAGTGAGGCACGTATGTGTGTTTTTAGTACTTCTATTGTATAGGGCTTTTTGGGAAGAGCATGTACTTGTTTTTTAAAAATGAGATTGTGATGTAGGCATTACTCTGATTATAACGTGAAGATGTGAACCTTTGTCATGTGTCATAGTATGTTAACTATACAAATTTGAAAGGTTTATATAGTTTATATTTTATATATTTATATAGTTATAGTTTTTATTGTTTTATATTATAGTATATGTCATATGGAAAATTTTGTGAGTGTATATGGGTAACCTCTTTTATGTCAATTACAATGTGTTGTTAAAACTTGTTAGTGTATGTACTGTAGGATTGTTATGTAGTACTGTAGATGTTTTGTGTATTACTGTAGGATTGTTTGGTATGTACTGTAGATTGTTAGTGTATGTACTGAGGATTTTAGTGTATGTCCCGTAGGATTGTTTTGTAGTACTGTAGGGTTGGGGGATCCTACTGTACCCATTTTTTATCTTATTTATATTAAGGCGTAAAGTTTTTTATAAAATAAAATATATATATTATATAATATATATAAATATATAATATATATATATATATATAATATATATAATATAAAAGTTTGTATTGATTAATGTTTGAAAGGTACCAAAGGTATCTAAGTTCCTCTTTACTTCCCTTGCCCAAAAGTTCATCAGGAACCTGGGGATTTCTTTTGGTTTAATTACCTATTGCTGAGAAGCATGTCCCCTAAATTACTGCATCCCCTGTAATTTTTATTATCGTCCGTTCTGCAAAACTATTATTTTGGAATTTCGTAAGTATGAAAATTTCACATATCCTTAAACATTGTCAGTGATCTGATCTAAGTTACTCTTAAGCTGGCCTGTCTTGTCCCTAATTTTGCTTCTGTATACCTGAAAGAGCCCTTTTGGGTCATTTTTGTTAGATCTAATTTCCCTACTCTGAAGAAAAGTTGTCTGGGCAGCTAGAACTATGCTCTGAAAAACGTTATATTGGCAACCAGGACCACCTACCTGACCCATAGTCAGGTCATCCCAATTTAGCCCACCCAGGTAATTTTTCAGTCCCATGAAATTGGCCAAGTGAAAGTCTGGGACAGATATTTATTGCAGTTACCTGGGTAATTCCATGATATAGTGAAACTAAATGATTTGTGATAGTTTTCTCCAAGCTCATCATTAACATCAAGAATATTAATTAGTGACTCTTTGTTGGCAAGAACCAAAATCAAGTAGATTGTTTTCTCTAGTTGGTTCTGTTACACATTGTTTTAAAAAGCAATCCTGAACTGTATCAAGAGAGTCACCAGACTCAAGATTTCCTGTCAAATTGTTCCAATCAATTTGTCTAAAGTGAAAATCTCCCGTTAATATAACATTTTCATCTCTAGATGCCTTATGAATTTCGTCCCATAGCACCTTACTGCACTCATTATCAAGGTTTGGGGGCCTATATATCACACCTAAAATTAATTTTCCATACTCCTCGAGAAACTGTAGCCAAACATAATCTCTGTTCGATGTTTGTAATCTTATATCTTGTCTAACACAACAATTTAAATTTTCTCTGACATACATCGCCACTCCACCACCCTTAATGTTGACCCTATCAGTGCTATGTCTCGCTCCACACATTGTGAAGAACCATCGGAA
The DNA here is from genome assembly GCF_026875155.1 of Cherax quadricarinatus. Classification (NCBI taxonomy): domain Eukaryota; kingdom Metazoa; phylum Arthropoda; class Malacostraca; order Decapoda; family Parastacidae; genus Cherax; species Cherax quadricarinatus. The sequence goes on along the minus strand of NC_069489.1, from coordinate 123,324 downwards.
AATAAAGACCTAGTCTTTAGCAGTTTCTAAAGACAGGCCAAACTATTAAAAAACTTATTATTAAAAGGAGGGGCATCCTTATGAGAGAGGAGAAAAGTAAGGTTCCTTAGTGTTCCCAAGTTCAAGTTTGACCTGGTGTTGGTGGGATGGGAAGGAGAGGGGGGGGGAGGGGGGAAAAAAATGGAGACGGGGGGAGGGTGGATAGGAGGGGGGGTTCAGGGCGGTCCCCGTCCCCTTGGGTGTGAGTGTAGGGTATGCAGGATTTGGCTGGAGTGAGAGTGGGTGGCGCGTGTCGGTAGGTAGGAATTACAACCCAGGTTCCCAAAAGGGCCTTTTTCCCTGGGGTAATGGGAGCAAAAAAAACCAGCAAAAAAAGTTTAGACTGTATTTCCTTCCCCTTTTTAGAACAGCAATATGTACACTATTTTTACATGATAAGTTAGTGCATCCAGGGTAAGAAAGGCGAAATAAAACCACAAGAAGCAGACCGTGCTTCAACCAGTCTAGAAGGGGAATGACAAGGGCGTAGGAAGCGGTACCCACATAACCCTGCGTTCCCAAAAAAACCATCTTTTTTAGGGCTAGAACCTGGTCACTATTGAACGACGGGGCCCCCTCATCAACTCTTAGCAACCGGGTTTCCCTGGTTGGGGGAGTAGCCGAAATGAGGGTGTTACATGCCCCCGAATAAAGGTTTACGTACTCTTTGGAGCCACACACCCCCCCCGGAAGGCTCAGGATTAGGCTCCCACCTCCCGTGGAAACCGTGCCGCCATGGCAAAAGTAAAGGACCGCCTTTCCTTCCCCCATCCAACTCTTAGTGAGTCAGCTTTTCTGTAAAAAACCCAAAACCCTAAACTTAAGTGAGACAGCAGCAGACAGGCTAGCATGGCCCAAAGTACAGGCGGCGGTAGCCCGCATCCCCTCACTAAAAAAAAAAAAAAAACCCACACCAGGGGAAAAAAAAAAAAGAGCTTGATAAGGGGTACCACAAATAACATCCTAACCTAAATAAATTAAAAATTTTTTGACTCTAGATAAAGATCTGCCAACATATTTTCTTTCCGGGGAATATATTTTTAATGGAAATATTTATGGCTGCAGCCTTTGCGTCCCGCGCATAAGCCTTGTGTTTTGGTTTTTATGGCTTTGGGGAAAATACAGAGGTTGTGTCCGTAATACCACCCCGCGATGTCTGCCCACAAACATCAAAAAGCTCCAAAGCATCCAGCACGAGGCTTCTTTTTCAATGGTAGAATAAGCCCTCTATTGGCTGGAACTTGGTGAAAAGTATGATACGGGCTGAACTCCTTGTTCCCGATTTGTAATGGTACTGCCCCAACCCCAGACTCACAAGCATCAACCTGTGATGAAAAGGTTTGGAGAAGTCTGGAGACAAGAGGAATGGGTGCAGTACACAATAATCTTTTTGCTTTATTAAAAGCAGTGTTACAGTCTGAGGTCCAATTAAAGGGAACTTTGTGACTGGTAAGAGAGGTAAGAGGGGCTACAATATCTGAGAAATTCTTACAGAATCTTCTGTAAAATCTTATCATGCCTAGGAAAACGTTGAAGAAGAATTTCCTATCATGAGGAACTGGATAATCTTTAATAGAAAGAACTTTAGCAAGTTTAGGTGCAACTTTACCAATACCTACTTCATGGACTAGAAAAGTGACAGTGGCCTGGCCAAAGGAAGATTTAGATAAATTAACTGTTAAATGGGAACTCTTAAAGGTCTCAAACAGAGCATTAAGTCTAAGTAGGTGTTGATCCCAAGTATCAGACACCACAACAATATCATCTAGGTACGCTGCTGTATAGCCCTTGTGGCTTAGCGCTTCTTTTTGATAATAATAATAATAATAATAATAATAATCTAGGTATGCTGCCGTGCCTTCAAGTCCTTTAATAGTAGTTTTTGAGGTCTTATCAATGGGAGCTACCACATAATTTACATCAGATAATCTACTTACAATCTGCATAGGTCCCGTAAATCTAGCTTTCAAGGTGTGGCCAGGTATAGGTTCCCACACCAACACCTTGTCTCCTGGATGGAAGGAGCGGAATTGTGCACTTCTGTCATACCTCTGTTTCATCTTACTTTGAGCTGTCTTTAGGTTAGCCTTGGCTAACTGACGAGCCACCTGCAACCTTGAAGACGGGTTGTAGAGTGCTGAGCTAACGTCTTCTCCCATCCATCCTTCTTTGAGCACCCCGAAGAGGACCTCATACATTGTGCCCAAAGATCAGCTCAAACGGACTATACCCTGTAGACTCTTGCACCGTCTCTCGTACTGAGAACAGCAACAAAGGTAGTGATTCATCCCAGTCTGTAGGAAAGTGCATGCAAAAGGTTCTCATCATTGTTTTTAATGTCTGGTGGAATCTTTCCAAGGCGCCTTGGGACTGAGGATGATAGGCAGTGGATAAGTTGTGAATTATCCCTAACCTAGTTAATACTCCCTAAATGCTTTGGCAGTAAAGTTAGTACCTTGATCACTTTGAATAGTTTTAGGAATGCCAAAACAAGAAATGAATTTGGTTAAAGCTTTGAGAATAGCTTTAGTATTAATACTACGCATGGGAATTGCTTCAGGGTATCTGGTTACTTTATCCATAATCGTAAATAAATACTGATTTCCAGACTTTGACCTAGGTAGTGGACCTACACAATCTATAATTAAATCTGCAAAAGGTTTCTCCATCAGCAGGTATAGGTTGGAGAGGTGCAGGTTTAATGGAATGTCCAGGTTTTCCAACTTGCTGACATTCTCGGCAACACCTAATATGATTCTTCACATCTTTCTTTAATTTTGGCCAATAAAATTTTTTTTGTGATTCTATACAAGGTTTTTGTAATTCCTAAGTGACCTCCTAATGAGGTATTATGAGCTATATTTAATATTTGAGGTTTATACTTTGTTGGAACACTAGCCTGTCATACATTGCCGGCCCCTCTATCTCCTTACCAGTCTCAGTGCAGATCAAATAATCGTTTTTAACTTCATACTTGACCGGATGACCCAAAGAGGATTTACCCATGGCTGCTCAAAAGCGTAATTTTAAAGAAGGGTCCTTTCGTTGTTCCTCCCGGAAGGACAGTCCCTCAGGCATGGAAATAGAGACATCTGGCAATCCTGCAACTTGGGAATAGGAAGGCTTGATCGGGGTCTGTTCACTTGATTTACGAGGCTCCGGCCAGTGTGCCTCATAAAAAACGTGGCTATTCCGAGATCGGAGTCCTCCAAGGATAGGTCAACATTCTCTCCAGACAACCCTTGGGATGTTGCCCGAGTTATGGCCAACACGGAGAAGAATTAATCATTATAGGTTCAGGACACGAACTAGCAGTAGTAATGTTAATACCCAGTAATAACATGGCATCTTTCTGGGGATCCTTTTGAGACACCTACAGTCAAGTACCCAGTGTAATATTTGCACTGTACAGAAAATTTTATGCAAAAGGAAAGATTATATAGCTCCTCCAAATGCTTCCAATAAAACAGAGGAATTCAAAGAAGTATTCTCTGAAAGGGGTAATATTCCTTCTCTTTCAAGTGAGCAATATGCTCCAGTATCTCTAAAGGTCTTTACTTTAGTTGTTTCTGAGTTTCCCTGAAGGGAAATTAGAGTCTTGCAATAATAAGGGGCCATACCTTTTTTCTACTTCTCTAGGGAACATGTTACTAGGGATATTAGAGATTTTCCCAATGGGTTGGGGTTTATGGGGGCAGTTGGGACTGATGTGACCTACTTTATTGCACATGAAGCAGACGACAAGCTTGCCCTTTACTCCCTGTTGACATTGCAAATGGTGTCATTCTGGTGGTGTCTCTCTGGATACTGTTGTCGAGATGCACCACGAGTAGTTTGCCTCCTTGCAGTTGGACCATATGTTGAGAAGCGTGGCTCACCAGGTGACTTAGTTGGCTGATGTAGACGTTCTCCCTCCGGCTGGCATTTCATTCTCCAAGGTTGACGATCTCTGCTCTCCCAGGCGTTAAAAAGAGATGGGCCGCTGGAAAAAGGGCAGTTTTTTCGTGCCTTACCCAATAATGTGTATGAACCAACGATCCCCAATGCTGTTCCGGCCACCTAAAGGCTGAGCTTGTTTTCGAACCCAAAAAAAGTTTCTGGTTGGGCCCCATTGAAGCGGGGAAAAAGCTGTACTGTTTTTAAAAATAAAATCTTTACAGAATGCGAAAACTGCCTCCTTTCTCTTTCCCTATATTTTTTCCCTTGCGAAGCTCTCTGTTCCTAGTTTGCTCAAGATTGATTTTTGCCAGCTAAAGTGCCAACACGCTGATTCACCTGGACAACCCAGCTGCACTATATCCCATTCGCTTGTCTGCATGTTTGGGCCGTGCAAACCTCCTGTCAAACGCATTTCGTTCCCCTGACACGTAGTGTGAGGTGGTGCTTGTCGGCCTCTGTCGCAGACCAGGAGAACTACATTAGTCAACAGGGGTGGGGTTTATAGACGCGGATTAAAACTGTCGGTGTTGAACTTCTCAGTGGGGCAAAACCCCAGCTCAGCCCGGTTTTACTACCTAAAATCATCAAGACCTTTGGGAATTCAGGATGGAGGTTGTACGGCGTAGCTTTGAACGGGCACCTGTTTTTTTTGTGAAACTTTTTCCAAGCAAGGTTTATGAGTCTTTGGTCAACCTTTTTTCAGGACGTAAGTCTTGATGCAACACCAGCTGTGGGTGAGGATGATCGATGTATAGACATTTACATGGTTTTTAAAAATGGTAATGTCCCTTTGAGGGGATGGACAGATATCAAAAAAAGTTTTTGGGAAACGGAACGTTCTTTTGGGCCCCAGCTGGAAAGTGGGTGTTGGGTCTAAAAGGTTCCCAGAGGGCATTTTAACCTAAAATGACATTGCGCACCCCATCCCGTCTTACGTGTACCTAAGGAAATTCGAAAACGGGGTCGGTTTGTATACGCGGGCAAAGGCGTACATGCCGACTGTGGGGGGAAAATATACCATAGGGCTGAGTGGGGGGAACGGCAACGGCTCCGGGCCCCCAGGGGCGGAGGACATCGCTTCTACATGGGGGGGGAAGCGGGTTGATCAAGACGTGGGAGGGCGTGGTGTTATGGGCAAGAAGTGGATGAGGCGTATGGCTGGGGAAGAGGGTGGGGCCCATTGACCAGTTACCGGGTCCAGCCCCAACTTCCAGTGGATGGGGTTGAGAAAAAAGTACAGGGGAAGTTTTGGAACTTAGGAGGAATTAGCCGAGGTTCTGAAGCCCCTTGTTACGCCTGAGGAGGTGGCTGCTCTGGCGGGTGGTAGAAGACGGGGAAAGGCGGGGGGGCATAAAAAAACGAACTATTCGGACGAGGGGAAAGGGGACAGCGTGCTGAGGTTCACCAAAGATCATTGCCATGTGTACGTGGAGGTAGAGGTAATTGAAAGATCCCAGACCAAGCCTGGAGGATGCCCCTGTCAAAAGAAAGAGAGCCGCTGCATCGGATTCGATGATGCCCAAACCCCAGGCAGCGACTGGGAAGCAAATTGGGCAGAAGGTGAAGGTAGTGGGGGCCCCATGACGGGGGGCACCGAAAAAAGGGGGGGGGGAGAGAGGGAAGTGTGCAGGTGACAAGGGTCCACAGTTCTGGTGGCCATCGAAAGGGAAAGAGAGAAGGCGGGGGTGGAAATTTTAAAAGGGCCTCCGGTGTTGAGAGTAAACGTTAATGGTTTGTGTATAGTGTAAAGAGAGAAGGTTTCGAATGTTCGAATAAATTTAGATGGATTTTGGGTTTTCCCTACAGGAGCACAATTTTTTAAGGAGGGTGGGGTTGGGAAGGGGGGTTTTCAGGTGGTAACCCGGCCATTCCCCGTTTGAAAGGGGGGGGGTGGGGGAAATTTTAATTTGGGGGAGGCGGCCCGTTTGTTTTGCAGAGAAGTGAGGGGGGGAGGGGGGAAGGGTGTTGCGCATAGAGGGTTTTTGTGGATGGGAAAACGTGGGGCTTTATTAGCGTATTAGCCTGCAGGAATAAGCAAGGTGAAGCAGGAGTTTGGTGCGGGCCTTGTGTTTTTTTTCCGTGCATTACCGGAGGGGGCAATGTAGGGGGATTGGAACTGCGTCTTAGGGGGTAATGTGGAACCGAAAGGGGCAGGTTATGTGTCGGTGGCCCCCCGAGTTTTTTGAGGGATATTTGGTTAAGAGACGATTCGGGGGGAGGGTGGGAGACAGGGGTATACATTTGTTTGGAGAGGGTATGCAGCAAGGTTAGATAGAGTGTATATTTCTCACGGGGTTGTGTGAGAGCTTTCAAAATGTTGAATAGCATGGTCAGATCATGAGCAGTTGTTTGGGGGAGGTTGGGTGGGAGGCGCTTGCAGAAATATACAGGAGTTACGGAAAATTTAAATTTAAAATTTCATTTAGTGATGAGGAGGGGTTAGAGGGATTTTCTGTCCCATGGGGAGCTTAGCGAGGGGGCACGGGGGGGAAAATGTTTTACAATGGTGGGATTTTTTAGCCAAGGAAAGGATTAGGAAAAATTATGGGAGTGGGGAAAAATTTAATGATTTTAAAAAAGGGCTTTCAAATTATCTGGGGAAGGTTAAGGGGTGTTTGGGAAGGGGGTGGGGGGGCAACTATCCTATGGTGAAATTGTCGAGGTCAAGGGGAGATGAGGGGTTACAAAATGAGGGGGTTTTAAACGGTAAGGGTGCAGGAGGGGTAGAGGAGGTGCTTTGGGAGACAAAACCCTCAGGGGTGTGTTGCGATGCAAAACAAAGACGCAGGTTAAGCTATTCCAGGGTTGAGGTACACGAATGTCGGGGGGGGTTTTGAAAGGGTCGGAGATAAAACTACAAAGGAATGTGTGCTATGCGGTAAATGGTATGAAGGGTATTGGAAAGTGGGAAGGTGGGAAAAAGTGGGTTTAGAGAAGATGTGTGAGTATGTGTTTTTAAATTTTTTGGAAATAGTGATAGAAAGGCTTTGGGGGGGTAATAACAGAGGAGGAAAAAAGTTGGCTTTAAGGGGAATGAGGGGGAAAGGGAAAGCACGGGAATAGAGGTCTCCCCCCTGAAATTTTAACTCCAAAATTGGGAGGGGGATAAGGGGTTTCATGGGGAGGTTATTTTTCAGATGAAGAGAAAGGGGGTGCTGGGAACAAGCAAGCAAAGCGTTGTAGTGTTGGTCCAGAAGGGTAAGGGGGGAGAACCCTCAAAGGAAAATACCGTGCCATATTTGTTATGGTGATTAAAGTTGTTCGCTAAAATCTTGGGAATCGGTTCAAAAATTTTGGGGGAGGGAGATGGTTTTTGAAAAAACGCAGTATGGTTTGCCTGGAAGGCGATGTTGGGGTCATGGAATTGAGAAGTTTTGTGGAGTGAAAAGGGGGGGGGGGGGGGCGGCGTTGTTGGCTTTAGACTGGAGGGGGCCCTTTACATGGTGGAAAAAGGAGCTTGGGAGTATACTTGGGGCAGGGTTATGGGGGGGGAAATAGTTAATTGGGTAACCCGTTGTACAATGGAGCCCAAAAATGAGGGTACAGAAATGGATGCTTGGGGGAGGAGATTGTAATGGGTAGGGGCTTAGGCAGGGGTGCCAGTCACAAAAGTTGTTTGCGTGATTCGGCCCCTTTTCGAATGGTTGAAGTTGTGTATGTGCACGAGTGGAGGGTATGGGGGGGGTGGGAATGTGTGGCGGGAATAATAGGATAGTAGACGATACACGTCCGGGGTTTTGGGAGGGGATGGGGTTTTGGGGGTTTTTGGGTGTGTTTTGCAACAGTTCGGAAAGCACGGGATGCAGGTAAAAAAGAGAGAAGTAATGATCATGGGGTGGGTGATTGGGTGGAGGGGGGGGGGGAGATGTAACGTTGTGAGAAACAAACGGTTTTTTTTAAAAATTTGTGGATACCTATAAGGTTGATTTGGACGCTGTCGAGGGAAAACCGAATGATTAATGGAAAGGATTCGGGGGTCTGGGTGCATTGCGCCCCCCCTTATCTGATCTCGTGCAAGAGGATTGTTTAAAAGTATTATTGTTTTTGTAAGGTTTGGCAGTAGCAGCCGTGTTCCCCATTAACAGGGACGGCGATTGTGGGAATTCTGAGACGGTGTTTAATTTTTGTGGGGTTCAAAGGTGCGATTTGGTGAGGAGGGGTTGTAAATGTTACCCGGCGCCAGGGTGGGTTGGGGTTGTGGATCTGAGAAGGAGGTTTAATGGTGTTTCTTTAAAAGGGGGGTTTTTGAACGAAGGTGTGAGTGGGGGCAGGGGGGAAAAAGTATATGTTTGGTTGGGTAAGTTGTTGGTGGTGGGGTTGGGGAAAGTGAATGAATGGGGGAGGTGGGGAAAGGATTTTTGGGAAGGGTTTAAAAATGTTAAGTTAGGGTTTTCATCAATTACGACTTGGCGAGGGTAAGGGGGGGGGGTTGGGGATTCCATGGGAAGGGGGTTTTTTGGGGGGACCCCGGGGTCCCCCTCTGGGGAGGGGTGAGAGTGGTGTATGTGGGTATTAAAGGTGTTGATGAGTGGCATCGTGTTGTGCATGCAAGGGGCCAGAAAGCAAAGGTGATATAAAAAAATACGTAGTACCGAATGGAAAATTCTGTTTTTGTGTGTCAGGGTCGTATGATTCCCTCATGTATTAAGTGTAAATGGTTAAGATTGAGTTTTAAACGTGAAGAGCTTTAGGGTTTGTAGAGTGTGGTTTTATGCCTTTTTGGGATATTTCATGTGCGATAATTGTTCGCAATGAGAGGTTATTAAATTTGTTTTGTTGAGTTTTGGGGGTTTTTTAGGAGTTATGTCTTTTTTTTAACATTATTTTAATGTGTATCCGTTGCTGCGAGAGGGAAGTAATGTTTAAAAAATTGTTGCCTGTAAAAATTTTTGTAATGGGACAGTTTTTGGTTTGTCTCAGTTTTTTTATATTAATGTGCTCAGGGTTTTGTAAGAGGCTGTGAAAATTTTGTAATATTTGTTAATATTTTTTTAAGTGTGGGGCTTAAAGAGAGTTTGTGTGAGGCAGTTGTATGTGCTTAGGTACTTCTTATTGTATAGGGGTTAATTGTGGGGAAAAGCATTTTTGTTTAACGAATTGGATGTAGGTTTTACTCGATTATCTCCTGTGAAGGTTGTGAACCTTTGTCCCTAGTCAGTCTTTTGTATGTTTAATATACAAATCTGAAAGTTTTAAAGTTTAATTTTATTTAGTTTAAAAGTTATAGTTTATATTGTTTATTATAGTATGTTATATAGAAAATTTTGTGAGTGTATATGGGTAACCTCTTTTATGTCAATTACAATGTGTTGTTAATAATTGGTTAGTGTATGTTCTGTAGGATTGAGGATCCTACTGTACCCATTTTATATCTTCATTTAATATCAAGCTGTAAAGTTTTTAAATAAAATATAAAAAAAAAAATACTGACCATTTTGCTCCGTAGGTGTATCATCTTCCTCCTGCGAGAACATAGGAGTTATTGCCCTAGCTCCCGTAGAGGGAGGAGTCTCATGTGCCATTTCTTCTTCCATAAGTTTGTCAGCAATCAGTGAACGCAATTGCGCAGCTGTGAGAGTGCGTTTGTATTTAATGCCAATGGAACGAGCAATTTGCCAACAACGCTGTAGGGACAATTTAGGTAGGTTATGCAAAGTATATGCCGACACCAGACGTCTGACTCGTCTAGGTGGCATAAGTTATTCGCTATGCACAGTACGATTGCAGAATACCCCAACGTAACACGTTAATTTGTAAAACACGCTTAGCTATGCACAGTACGATTGCATAATACGCATACAAGCAAAGCTGACTGCAAAATTCTCCACACCGAACAGGCTAGTAACAACTGACACGCAAAATTTGTAAAGCAATGCCAGACAGCTAAACTGTTCTAGAAGATTGACCGTAGCGAAGCGAGCACACCGAACAAGCTAGTAGCGAGCTGTTGAACGATCACACAAGAGCAAGGCTGATCATAACAAAGCAACTGACATGCAAAATTCGTAAAGCAAAGCCAGACAGCAAGCTGCACAATGTTCCTGCTACGAGCTTCACTCTAAGCTCAACCGTTTCTATAAGTCCAGCTCCAGTTCTCGGACAGGCTACCCAAATTACAACCCAGGATTCCAAATGGCCTGTTACCCCGGGTGTAATGGGAGCAAAATAAACACAGCAGAAAAAGTTTAGACTTATATTATCCTTCACCAATTTAGAACAGCAATATGTACACTATGTACAGTGATAAGTATAGTGAACTCCACGGTAAGCAAGGCAGAAATAGAAGCCAAAAGATAGCAGACCGTGCTTCAACCAGCTCTAGAATGGGAATGACAAGGGCAGACAGGAGAGCGGTACCCATATAACCTCTGCGATTGCCAAAACCATCTTCTTATTGGCTAGAACCTGGTCACTAGTTGAATGACGGGGCCCCATCATCAACTCTTAACAACCTGGTTCGCTGGTTGGGGGAGATAGCCTGTAAATGAGGGTGTGTACATGCGCCGAATAAAGGTTACGTACTCTTTGCATGCCACAGTAGGACTGGTACTCACGTGCCCTGCTGGAAATGGCTGTTGGTACCGAGGAAAGCAGGGTCGTTTTGGAGCCAGACCCCAGCTTTAGCTAAATAGCAAAGTGCTGGGTGACTTTGGTAGGTGATGGTTTATACTGTGCTGCAGTGGGAGCCGTTGATGACTGCACTGAATTTTGTTCTTGAGAGGTGTAGTACCTTCACTTGGAGGTGAGTGTACCTTTTGTCATTGAGGGTGTTGAGTATGTCTTGTAGGGTTAGAGGTGGGTTTCCTTGGCAGGTGTACTTTGCGGTGTTGTCTAGGAGTCGTTGTATGAGTTCTGAGCTGGGCATAGCATTGCTGTATTGTTTCGTGGTGTAGAACGTGTCGGTTGGAGTGCGGGCTGGATGAGTCGGGGTTTCTGGTGGGTCAGTAGCAGTAGAGGTAGAGGCAGGTGTTGGGTTCTCCTGGGTGGGTTCTTCTGAGGGCTAAGAGGTTTCTAGTTGGTTTTCGTTGGTGGGTTCTTCTGAGGTCTCTGCTATCTCTGATTGGGCCGACCCAGTGTCTGGTGGTCGTGGAGCAACGACAATGTTGGTGACCTTTGCCGTGGATTGGAGAACCTCGGTGGAAGGTGGTGACGTAGGAAATGTAAAACTTGGCATGTTGTTGAGCTTGAAGAGTTCATTGATGGTGGTATTGAAGGAGCCAGGCTCGGCTGCATTCTGTACACGGGCATACATGATGCAGTAAAGGATTTTGGTGGAGTCTCCAGCAGGAGCTGGCAGAGGAGTGGTGGAGGCTGCTTGCGTGGCTTGTAGGATCTTAGTGGGGTCTGCCTGAAGCTTGGTGATGGTGGCATATGAGGTTGTTTGTGGGTTGGGTTTGTTTTGTTGCTGGAATTGTTTCTTTACTATATCTCTTCTGGTAGGGCATCTGGCTGCTAGAGTGTGGTGATCATTCTTGAGGTTCAGGCATTTAGGTGGTGCAACAGTGGTGCAGTTTTTGAAATCGTGACCTTCGAGGCCACAGGTGGGACAGAATTTTTTGTCCTTGGCAGTGCAGTCTTTAGTGGTATGCAGGTAAGAGTAGCAGTTGTAGCAGTGTGGGATTTGTAGGAATTTTTCTCCTTCGATGAAGGTTGAATTGATGTGGAAGTAGTGAATGGCCAGGCCCTCAGCTAGAGCTCTGGTTGCCATGTTGACGTCGCTGAAGGTCACCTTCAGCATGGATGAAGCATTGGGTATCAGGGGTTCTGTGCTTCAATAGATGATTTGATATCTTCAGTGTCCTGTGCAGCAATGAGTCTGTCGAGTCTCTTGAGGAAAACAGTTCTGGCCCTCAGAGCTGGGGAAGTCAGGACAGAGAATCCATACTCTTGTAGGAAGGTCGTGGCAGTGGTGGTGAGTAGTTTCTCAGCCTCGGTGTCGTCAGCGCAGACGACAACGAAGGCTCTTTGAGTGATAAAATCACATTTCATTTAACCTACAGTCTGCCGCTGACGATAGCTGCAAGTGCTAGCTTAGATGAGTCGTTGATTGTTCCACTCGCTGGTTTAATCTTTACTCTGTTAGAGTAATACATCGTGAGTAAGCAGTGTTCCCCTCTCCAACGGGGATCCAACTTCTTTCCCAGATACGACTCTTGATTTTTCTCATGATAGTCCTCTAGGTGGACATCTTGGGACTTCTTGGGGCATCGTAAAACATTTTTATTAGCCTAAGATTGGGGAAAGTGTGAGAAAATATGTTAAAGAATGTCATATTTGTCAAAAGGCAGGTAAGCCTGCTCAACCCCCCCCCCACCCCCGGCCGCCTCATTTCTATTCCTGCACGAGGAGAACCTTTCATCTAATTATTGATTATGTGGGACCCCTGCCAAAGACCCATCAGGAAAATCAATATCTGTTTACTATCATGAACATTAGTACGAGATATCCCGAAGCCATCACAGTAATGAAAATTACTTCTCGGGTAATTGTTCGTTCCCTTTTAAAGTTATTTTCTCAAACTCTTTCTTGGCATATGCCCTCTGTTCCCCAGTCTGCTCAAGATTGATTTTCACCAACTCAAGTGCCAACGCAGCTGATTCGCCTTCAGACAACCCTGTTGCACGAGACTGGCGATTTTGCTAAGTTGATGTATCATTTTCCTCCTGCGAGAACATCGGGGTTTTATTCCTGGCTCCCGCAGAGGAAGAAGTTTGATGCTCCATCTCCTCTTCTCGAAGTTTGATACTTATAAGAGTACGAAGCTGCACAGCTGTGAGAGTGCTTTTGTAATCAATGCCAATGGAATGAGCAATTTGCCAACAACGCTGTAGGGAAAATTTAGACAAGTTTAATAAAGTGTATTCAGACACCAGACGTCTGACTCGTCTAGGCGGCATACCCAAACGTAACATGTCATTTGCAATACACGCTTAGCTACGCACAGTACGACTGCAGAATACTCGTATCCCAATGTAACACGTTATTTTCAAAACACGCTTAGCTATGCACAGTAAAACTGCAGAATATACACATACAATAGCAAGGCTGATACACAATAGCGAAGCTGGCTGCAAAATCATCACACAACGGCAAGACTGACCGAAGCGAAGCGAGCACAACGTACAAGCTAGTAGTGAGCTGTCAACAATCATGTACAGCAAGGCTGACCATAGCACGGCAATTGACACGCAAAGTTTGTTAAGAGGGGTTAAATTCGAGAAGCCAGATGTTGGACCAGGTGTCCAGCCTGTCCAGGTGTGTCTGTGTGTGTGTGTGTGTACTCATCAGTTTGTACTCACCTACTTGTGGTTGCAGGGGTCGAGTCCTAGCTCCTGGCCGCGCCTCTTAACTGGGTGCTACTTGGTTCTCTCTCATGTGTGTATTCACCTATTTGTACTCACCTATTTGTGGTTGCAGGGGTCGATTCATAGCTCCTGGCCCTGCCTCTTCACTGATTGCTACTAGGTCCACTCTCTCCCTGCTCCATGAGCTTTATCATACCTCGCCTTAAAACTATGTATGGTTCCCGCCTCCACTACTTCACTTTCTAGGCTATTCCACGGCTTGACTACTCTATGACTGAAGAAATACTTCCTAACATCCCTTTGATTCATCTGAGTCTTCAACTTCCAATTGTGACCTCTTGTGTCTGTGTCCCATCTCTGGAACATCCTGTCTTTGTCCACCTCGTCTTTTTTCCGCCCCAGTATTTTTTATGTCGTTATCATGTCTCCCCGACCCTCTTGGCCTCCAGTGTCTTCAGGCCGCTCCTCAACCTTTTTTCGTAGGCAAACCCCGGTTAAAAC
>NC_069489.1:82634-109040 GCF_026875155.1 Cherax quadricarinatus | reverse complement strand
AAATTGGAAAAAAAGCAGAGTGTACGGGGAAGGATAGAGCCCACCCCCTCATGGAGACCCTCATGCAGGGGAGGGGACTGAGGGTGATGGACGATTACATCGTCTTCACATCTCTACTGTTCCTGCTTACATTCTGTATTCGACTGAAGAAGCCTACTGCGTAGGCGAAACGTTTCGGAATAAAGTTGCCTAACTGTTGCCTATGTGTCTTACCTAACAACCTGCCGGTATTGTATACCATTTTGATGTTCAGGGAACTTTCTGTTGGCTGTTCCCCACTCCAGCCTTGGCACACGCCTCGACCTACTGACCATCTGTATCGGTGTTGCCCTTCGACTTGCCGCCCCTATTCTCGCCGAACACAGGTGTATTTGTGGCAGTGAAGCAGCAGACATATTCGGATACCACCGTCTTGTGTGCCGAAAATCCGAGGGAAAGATTGCAAGACATGAGGAGGTTAATAACATTATCAAGAGGAGCCTCACAACAGCCTGATGCCCAGCAGTAAGGGAGCCACCCCAGCTATGCAGATCTGATGGCAGTCAGAAGCATCCAGTTGGTATCACCCTTCAAGCCTGGACAGATTTGAAGTATGTGGTGTCGGACTATACATGTGCATCTTCCTTGGCTGATACCTATCTCCAACACACAAGGGAGGAAGGAGGGGCAGCTGCCAGCTTCAGGGAGTCCCAAAAGTCTAGAAAATATGGAGAACTTGCCCATCATTATATGTTTGTTCCAATAGGCTCAGAGACCCTTGGCTCATGGGAAAAGAGTGCATCTAAATTCCTTATGGAGCTGGGAAAAAGACTCGTCAGGGTAACTAGGGATCCCAGGGCAGCTAGTTTTCTGTTCCAGCGGCTCAGTGCGGCTGTTCAAAGGGGTAATGCCTGCTGTATTTTGGGCACACGCCCCAGCTCTTAGGAGCTGGATGAGATTTTCGCCTTATAATCGGTGATACACTCGTAACAACATGTACCGTATATGCCACCTTTATATCAACAATGTATCTCTTAAATCTTCTGTACCATATTATGTAATAAAATATTCCTATTGGTAAAAAAAAATTAAAAGATGGGGTGGTAGGGGAAGTGGAATATTCAAATGGCTTCAGGAAGAAATCCAAATATTCTTTCTTAAAGCCTTTTTAATCCACTTCTCCCCAGGCTATGGGTCCCACAATTTACACCAGAGGTGGACCCCACCTAGAAAAAGCGATAAAAAAATATATATATGGGCCGTGAGCGGACGAGCTACCCACATCGCCGTCACCATACCTGATATAAATGACATAATTTCTTGTAGAAACATCGTAGAACATTGATTCTTGTACCATTGTGTTGCCAAAGAGTTAAGCTATTTTTCTATATGAATAACTCAATTTCCATAATTTTTCGATATTTTTTGAAGCTTGCAAATAATTGGATTACAGGTGCCTTACCTGACCGGACACACCCCTCGACCTTCCTTCAAACTTAGTATTGCTCTCAGGTAACTAATGACTCTGATAAAAGCTTTTATACTAATATTTTTGAAGCTCCTGGCTTTCACTACAGTGCATTAATTTTTGTATGATTCATGAGTCACAGGTCTTGATGGTTCAGTCACATTGTCCAAACATCATCGACACATAGCAAAGTATTTTAACTCTAAAAATAACCCACCCCTTTACATCATAAGAAACAAGCTGCTTGGAAACCTTGTCCTCTATAAAACATATTCCCTGCAAGAAGCTGCCTGTCATGTTGAAGGATCTTTATGAGAATAATTGGACGTTTTGTTTCCTTCTGGGATCAATTTTTAATACCAACACTCTGTCCCTACTCTCTCCTTACAACCTCATTATTTGAGGAATTTTTTCACTGTTTGAATTTCAGGTCCTAAAATAGGGGGCCCAAAGAGATCAAAAATCACCCCACATTGTGTTGAGAACGTCGGGTCTTATAGGAAAACCCTTGGGAGGGAGTGAAAAAGGGGAAACCTTGAACTTTTGTTTGGGAAAAAAACGGGGAAAGAAGGGGTTTTAGAAAAAAGGGGATTTTGAAGATTTTTGAAAAAAAACCCCAAAAAGTGTATCCCTTTGGGGAAATTCTTTTGGGGCTTTGGGGAAGTCCTTGGTGTTGGAGGTTATTTGGGAGGATGGGGAAAAGAGTTGTTTGGAAGAGGACAATAAAGGGAACTAACCATGATGACTGCTAATCACCCTTCAACACAAGGGGCCCGACCTGGGGGAAAACTGCTTGGGGAGGGGGGGTTTTGAAAAATTTTAAGAATTTGCCTACTCAAAGTTTAAGGAAATGTGTCCCAATGGGGAAAAGTCCCCCCCCCCAACCCTTTTTTTTAAAATTGAAAATCACCCGGGGAACACAGCTCTGAAAACCCAAAGGTTGGAAACCCTGTTACACGAAAAATGTTGTAAACCCACTTTAGGAAAGTCAAAAAGGGGAACGAGGGAACGGCCTCTATGGACAGATTGTTGTGCGACAGAAGTCCAGTGACTCCAAAGGGCTGGTCCTAGTCCCTTTAAAAAGAAGAAGGGAAGAAAAACCCCGGGAAAAGGACTTGCTACCTCAAGTCCTAATGGAAGGGACCCCCCCTTTTTAAACTTTAAAAAAATTTCAAAACACTCCCCCCATCCTCCCATATCATCAATCTTCACCAGATCTTCTTTAAAAGGGGTAAGTGTCAATTATTTCTTTTGGGTTATTATTCTATTTTTAAATTGTTTTTATTGAAAAATTATTCTTTTGCTTAAAACTTAATTTTTTCATGGGGGTAATTTTCTTTTCTGCTTTTGGGGGTTGCCCTAGCCCAAAATTAATTTGTTTTTCCATTATTTCTTATGGGGGAAAAATTGATTGGCTTTTCATAATTTTGGTTAACGATGACCCTTCTCAAGAATGGTTTAATATCAAAAACCCGTGGGCCCAACTTACATGGTGGGTGTGGGTAGGTGGATTTGGGGATTTGATTTAGCTTGTGCTGTGGGCTTTTCCCGTGCTCCATCCGGGAGGGGGGAAGTGACCAGACTGGGGGGGTCTTTGGGTTTTCCCGGGGGGGGGGGGGCATGGCCCCTCCCTTGCAGGGGTCGTGGGGGGCCTGTCCCCAGTTTTCCCTTTTTTTTCCTTATGTTTTTTGTAGTGTTGTTTTGGGGGGGAATTAGTTTATCCAGGAAAGTGCAGATTTCCCCCCAAAACATTAAGTGACTTTCTTAAACAAAGGGGAAAAGGTTTCGTCCATTTTTCCCCTGCTCAAAAAAAATAACGAAAATATAAAAAATTGATTTTCCCTTAAGATAAAAACAAAAAAAAGATCTAATAGAATTCTTAAATTTTTAAAATTATATAAAAAAAAATAAAAAAATTTAAAATTTTAAAATGCGGAAAAGTAAAAAAAAATTACTTTAATCAGGTGAAATATGAATCCCCGGACAGACAAAAGTTTATAAACTACTGAAACCAAAGCTTGTATAAAAAATGGGGGGTATTTAGGGTCCGGGAAAACAGAGGGGTTTTGGTTTTTGGGTAATGATAACGTCAGGGTTTTTAAAATTTTGTTTTAGTTTTACCCTAACAAAGTGATTATAAAGGAACATAATAAAGAAGGGAAAATTTGGGGGGGGAATAGGGGCCTACTGGGAAACCTTAGGGGGGGAGAGGGGGGCCCAAAGTTTCAACCCCCCGGGTTAGACAAATGACCCACCCAGCCTGGTCATCTCCACTCAAGGAAAGGAGGGACTGCACCAGACCCAGCACACAAGCTAGTCAGGGGCCAACCCCACCCACCCACACCCAAAATCTTTTTATTCATCTTACCCATTTTTAAAAAAATTAAAACGTTTTAAACCTCCCAAAAACTTACCGGGGGTTTGCTTTCCCCTCATCCACAAAAATCTTTTTTCCAAACTTTGTTTCTTTTCCCACATCCTTCTTTAAAACTGAATTTTTTTCCCAAATTGGGAAACCCTTGCTGCGAGTCCTGTCTTGGGTGGAAATTTTCGCACGTATTTACTTCCCCCTTTTTTTATTCCTGTTTCCCATTTATAAAACCTCGTTATATCTCCCCTTTTTCTTCGCCTTTTAAGGGGTGCAGATTCAAGGGCCCCATTTTTTCCCATAGGGAAGATTCCGATGTTAGGTAAGAAAACATATGCCCCCCCGTTAAAGTAAATTTTTTTTTCGAAACGTTTCCCCCTACACAAATACGGGCCCTTTTTCAGTCCCAAATAAGAAAAATTGATGAGGCAGAAGAGACTTGAAGGGCGTGTAATCAGTCCCCTCACCCTTAAAAATTTTGGGGGTGGTCAGTCCCCCAGTTGGAGGGAAGGGGCATTGTTCCCTAGTCCCTAGGAAAAATTTTAGGTTTTTCAGTCCCCCAGCCCGGAGAAGGGCAGTTAAAAGTAAAAAACTATCTGAAATGCAAGCGACGTGCGGGAGACTTTAAAAAACTGTCCCCAAAAAAAAGGTGCAAAAGTAGTAGTAGGGAGTGAAATTGTTGCCACTGAGAGGTCAGGTTTCCCCTTCCCGTCCAAAACAAATTCTCAATTTAAAGGGTTTCCAAGGTGTTTTTTTGTTTCCCAAAAGCCAGGGGTTGCAGTGTCGACAAATGAACCTCAAAAAAATAAAACAATAAACCCACAGGTAGGAGGGACTGACCCAAACCCAAATTTTTTCGACCTTTTAAGGGGGTTTGGGCTGTTTTCATCGTTTTCACATTTTCTCTTTTTTCCTGCCTACTTTCTGTATTCGCTGAAGGGAAGCCTAATGTTTAGGCGAAACTTTTGGGGAAAAAAGTTTCCCAACGTTGCCCTTTTGTGTCTTACCTACCCTTTAAATTTAAATCAGAAACCAAAAAACTTATCGCCAAAAGAAGACAACACTCAATTAGGAAGAACCCGGAATTTAATCGCTTTTCTATATAAATTTTAAAAATTTCAAACCAAAAATTTCTTCCTTTTAAAAATAGCGGAACCCCCTTTCCCAAAAAAACTTTTTTCATCCCCATCCCCTATAAAACCCAAAGAAAACGCAGAAGGGTCTGCCTCACAACATTTTCCAATAACCCCCCCTTTCCAAGCTAAACCCCAAATTTTAAAAAACTAAAACCCCACCTGGAAAATCATCAAATGCAGCATTCTCCCCCTGACCTTCCCAACATCTGAAACTGCCATAAAAACTCACTACCTTCCCCCCCGGTTTGATCCCGTTGGAATTGAAAAAAAAACCCCAAATGTGTGGGCGAAACCTTTTTCAATAAAAGGTCATATTAAAGTGCATAAAGTGTTTATGTTTCCATTGTGTCCGGGATTTTATACCATTTATTTTCAGAGAAATTGAAGAACAACCTGATGGGCTTTTTCCCTTATTTATACTTCTAAATAAAGAAGCCAAGAATTCCCCTTTTGCTTTTCTTGCAACACTAAACACGTTGTCTTGGTTTTAGATTAGGGTAACCCAGAAAAAATCCTAAAACCTTTTTTCAAAACAGTAGTATTAAGATCTACATTATTTTTTTTATTTGTGGGATGGTTATTTAACTGGCCCCAAAATTTAGAATTTGAATTTTTTAAATATTAAAATGCATCCCGCTATTTTTTTCCGACCATTGCATCATTTTAAATTTAAAACATTTCCGGGAAATCTAGTGTCCTCATTAAAAATGAATGGACGGGGGCCCCATTTTTTGGGGTTCATTTACATATTTGCTTAAGTCGCATTTTTTCCCTCATCTATGTCGTTTTCCCAAATTGGAAAACAACGGGCCCCCAAAACTGACCCCCGAGGAAAAACCGCTTGTGGGCGGTTCCCCCCCTTTTGATTTTCCCCCCTTTAAAGCAAACTCTCTGCTGTCTATTTTTCAGCCAAGCCCTACCCAGAAAAAAAATTTTTCCCCTATTTCATGTGCCTTAAGTTTCCTAAAAGCCCCTGGTGTGGAACCCCTAACGAAAAACCTTTCTGAGTCCCCAAAAAAAAAATATCAAAATTCATTACCTTATCTCCTCTTCAAACACCTTAGTGAAAAAAGTTAGAAATTTGTAAGGGCAGGAACGGCCCTTTTTAAAACCATGTTGAGATTCATTTAAAACAATCTATGTCTCTAAAGGGGGCTACGAAAATTGGGTTCGGCAATTATTGGTTTCAAAAAATTTTTCCCCCTAGGAGGGGAAGGCTTATTGGTTCCCATAGTTCGAAGCCCAAAACCTGTCACCTGCCTTTTAAATTTGGTATTACATTTGCCATTTTACTTTTCAGGCACTAAGACAGTTTGTTTGATATGTTTTAAAAAAATTTGGGCCCGAAGGTATTTTCTAAGTTTTCCCCTTTAAAATTCCTACAACACTCTTGCAAACAGTTTTCAGGGGCCCGGGGATTTTTTTTCGGGGGTTTAGTTTTTTTTATTTGGGGCGGGAAACCCTGTCACTATTACTGCAATCGTACATAGTTTTATTAAACCTGTTTACATAATTATTATTTCAGGGAAAATCGTAGTATTTTCGTGGGTGAAAACTGAAAAGGAAATAGGGATTTAGAATTTCACAAATATCCTTATCACTTTTCAGGGATCTGACCAAGTTTCTCTTTAAGTCTTCCTGATTGGGGAGGTACCACCTGGGTGGGTCATTGGGCTTATCCTGGGGGGGGACATGGCCCTGCTCTGCATGGGCAGTGGGCCGTCGCGTTTTTCCTTTTCCTTATTTTCTTATGTACGTTTTTTGTGGGGGGAATTAGATTATCCAGGTATGTCTAGATTTCCCTCCAAACATTAATGACATTCTTACAAAAAGGGGAAAAGGGTCGCCATTTTTCCCTGCTAAATAAAATAACGATAAATATAACATAGATAAGCCTTAAAAAAACAACATAAAAACATAAATTCTTCAATTTTTTTATTAAAAAAAAAAAAAAAAATAAAAAATACCAAAAACGTAAAAATAAATTATTTTTAATAAGGAATAAAAACCCCAGACAGACACTTTATAACTAAAAAAACCCAAAGCTTTAAAAAACTGGAGATTTGGGGGCCGGGAAAAACACGAGAGGTTGGTGTTGATAATGAACTCAGGTAAAAATTTGGTGTATTCCTCTCTAATAGGATGAAAAACATAATAAAAAAGGGAACACTGCAAAGCCTACGACCCAAGGGGAAAGGTCCATGTTCCCCCCGGATTAACCAATGACCCACCCAGCCTGGTCATCTCCACTCAAGAGGGAGCACTGCCAAAAGACCCAGCACCCAAAACTAGTCGGGTCCAACTCACACCCCCCCACCACTCTTGTATTCATCTACCTTTTTTTTTAAAAACACACATCGTTTTAGCCTCAAAACGAAAACCCCGGATTTTGTTCCACTCACCACAACTCTTTTAAACCAAACAGTGCTTTCCTACTCCTTCGAAATCTAATTTTTCCCAACTTAAAACCATGCTGCGAGTCCTTTTGGGGTGGGAAATTTTAGCACGCTATTTTACACCCCCCTTTTTTTTCCTGTTTCCCCCCTTTATACACCTCGATCATACTCCCCAATTCTACGCCTTCGAGAGAGGCAATTCAGGGGCCCCATCTACCTCATAGGGGAAATTTTTGATGTTTGGAAGACACAATCAACAGTTAAGTATTTTTTTTTCGAAACGTTTCGCCACACAGTAGGCTTCTTATCGAGTAAGAAAAAGTTTGATAGAACAGAAGAGACTTGACACATTAATCATCCACACCCTTAAAATTTTGAGGTGTCAGTCCCCAGTCTGGGAAAGCATTGTTCCATAGTCTAAAATTTGAGGTTATACCCCTCGCCTGGAAAAATTTTCATTTCCATAGCCCGAACTATCTGAAGACAAGCGACAGGCGGAGACTTAAATACTTGGGAAGGAAGGTGCAGATAGTATAGAGTGAGAATGACCACTAAAGGGGTCAGGTCCATCTCAATCAAACTTTTCCATTTGAAAGGGTTGCCCAAGGGTGTTTTCTGAAACAAGAGCCATGTGTTGAGTGTCTGACAAGATAAACATAAAAATGGTATACAATACCGACGGGTTTTGGGGGACTGAAAACCCCAAATTCAAACGACTTCGGGTGATGGACTGATTACATCGTCTTCACATCTCTACTGTTCCCTGCCTACTTTCTGTTTCGACTGAAGAAGCCTACTGTGAGGGAAACGTTTGGGGAAATAAAGTACCAAACTGTTCCTATGTGTCTTACCTACCAACCTGTCGGTATTGTAATTTTTTTGATGTTCATCTTGTCAACCTGCAACACAGGGCCTCTTTGTCAGAAAACACCTTGAAAAACCCTTTCAAGTGACAACTGTTGGTCTGAGAGGGACCGGGACCTCTCAGGGGGCTACATTCTAAATACTACTACTATTTTCTGCACCCTCTTCCGACGTAATTAATCCCCGCACTGTCGCTTGATCTTCAGATAGTTCCGACATGGAACGAATTTCCCGGGCTGGGGGACGACAACCCAAATTCAAACGACTTCAAGGGTGAGGATATTACATGTTTTCACATCTCTACTTTTCCTCCCATTTGGGGTTTTCGTGGGGCCTACTTTTTAGGCAAACTTTTCGGAAAAATTTGCCAAACTGTTGCCTATGTGTCTACCTCCCATTTAATTAACTACAAAACCCAAAGACAAATCGCCACAGAAACAACACTCAAAACCTAAGAACCCTGGAATTATCGTTTATCTCTAAAATTTAACAATTCAACCAAAACATGGCTTCATAACAAGCTGAGCCACTTGCCAAAGAAACTTCTTCTCCATCCCATATAAGAATATAGAACACTGCAGAAGGTCTCTCAAAACTTTCCAATACCCCCTTTCAAGCTACCCAAGTTTTTAGACTAAAACCCCACCCGTAGATCACAAATGCAGCATTCTCCACCTACCTCAACATTCTGAACCTGACTAAAAATACTCACGTCCCTTCCCACCCCAGGAAAATCTTTTTTGATTTAAAAAGCCCACTGTGTGGGCGAAACGTTGTCAAAAAGGATCATATAAACGCATATTTTTTTTATTTTTCCTTTGGGTTGGGTATTTCATCCCATTATTTTCAGAGAGTTAAAAGAACAACCTATGACTTCCATTTTTTATACTTCTAAATTGAAGCCAAAAATTTCTGTTAGTTTTAAACGCGAACCAAATGCACTTTTGTCTTGGTTTTAGTTTACTGAAACCCAAAACTCCTAAATCCTTTCGCAATCAAATTAAGTTTAAATTATTTATTTTTATATTGGCAGGTATTTAACTGTCAACTTTTAGAACTTTGAATTTTCAATTTTAAAGTGCACTGCTATTTCTCCCGCCCATTGCTCATCTTTTAAAAATCCTCCGATACTCTGTGTCCTCATTAAATAATTGGACGGCCTATTTTGGTGTCATCAAAAATTTTGCTATGTCGCTTTTTTATTCCCCATCATGTCGTTTACCAAATTTGTAACAACAACGGGCCAACACGACCCCCCCAGGAAACCCTTGTGACGTTTCCCCCCCCGATTCTCCCCATTTTTGCAAACTCCTGCTGTCTATTTGTCAGCCAAGCCCTCCCAGAAAAAAAAATTTTTCCCCCCATTACATGTTTCCTCAAAAGCCCTGGGGTGGAACGCATCGAAAGCCTTTTCGATCCAAAACACAATATATATTCATTTCCATGATCTACCTCTTCAAAAACCCTTTGGAAAAAAGTTTAAATTCGTAAACAGGAATGGCCCTTTGTAAAACAGTTTTTAATTCAAAATCAATCATGCTCTCAGGGTGGCAAAATTGCTTCGGCAATTATTGGTTTCATAAATTTTCCCACTATGGGGGGCAATGCTTTTTGGTCTATATCGAATCCAAGGACCCATCTACATTTTAAATAGGTATTACATTTGCCATTTTCCACTTATCAGCACAAAAGACAGTTTTTTAGTATATGTTAAAAAAGATTTGCCCAAAGGGAGCTAGGTTCCTCTTTACATTCCTACAACACTCTTTTAAACAGTTCATCAGGTCCCGGGATTTGTTCGGGTTAGTTTCTTTATTTGTCTGAGACCATGTCACAGTTACTGCAATCGTACATAGTTTATTATCACCTGTTTTACATAATCTATTTTTCAGGAATATCGCTAGTATTTTTGGGGGTGAAAAAATGAGAGGAAGTAGGTATTGAGAATTCAAACTATCCTTATCACTGTCAGTGACTGACCCGAGTTACTCTTACGTGGCCCTATCTTGTCCTTCACTTACTTTTTTGAACCCGAAATACATGTTTGGAGGTCTTGGATGTTTCGCCGACGTAATAATTTGCTGCAGTCATTACAATGGATTGTTATACCCCTGCAGTGGATTGAGCTTCGTCAATCTATTATTGGTATGTCCTTTATGGTCGTGTTGTGGAGGTAAATACTTAGGAATGAGTATTAGAAAAGATTTTAAAGTTAAGGACACAGTTTAACTTCTGGGTATCGTTATTGTAGAAGTTTCGGCCATCCATTGCATTATCAATACAAATTCCAGGACATAATTGAAGGACAGTAGAACTATATACAAAAACGTGGAGGTAATCAGTCCTCCAAGGGCTGAGGGACTGATTACTTCATTTTTTTGCATATAATTCAAACTGTCTTCTAATTATGTTCTAGAATCCTGTATTGATAAAGCCACTGGATGGCGAAACTTCTACAATATAGGTATCCAAATGTATGCCCCCTCTGAGGCTTACTCAGCCCTGTAACAACTTCAGACAGTATTACCAAGGCTGGCTCCTCCTCAGGAAAATTAAGCAATAGAAAAGAAATATAATTCACAAAGATAAACACTTTATTATTTATTAAAGCAAAACATGAAAACAGTGAAACATGAATGGGTATTTCCTATTTGAAATAAAAATGAAAATATGAATGAAAAAATTACATTTGAAGCTCTCGCTACTATACTAGATTATAGTATACTGGGGTCGCAGGTGTTGGTGACACCCCCACCTGCTCCGTCTTCACAGCGTCTATAGCGTGAGTAATTAATCCAGATGACTGGACAGCTGGTTCGTTACCACTGCTTGAAGTGGGGTTATGGCCTGAGTCTGCGTTCATGACAGGAGATAGATCCAACATGGGATGTCTCAGGACGTTAGTCCGTCTCCTTCAATTCTTCTCGTTGTTTGGCAGATGATCAATCTGTCATTCCAAGTGGAAAGAGAGTGACAGGTAACCACTGCTTAAGAAATCACTTCCATGACAAGTACAATACCTAAAAGAGGGGGATTATTAAAACCTTTAAGAGATATCGAGCTGAAAGGGGATCTAAGTTTTTATTGGTCAAAAGTGAAGCTTTCAACCAATAAGTCCACTAAAATATGAGCAGGTGTGTACTTTTACAGTAGTTTTCTGGGAGCTGTGAGTCGAGTGATTACTGTTTGGACCCGGAGCCAAACACATTACCTTTCAGGGGTGTGGATGCAAAGAGTACATACCTTTATTCGGCGAATGTACACACCCTCATTTACAGGCTATCTCCCCAACCAGCGACCAGGTTGCTAAGAGTTGATGATGGGACCCGTCATTCAACTAGTGACAGGTTCGAGCCTATAAGAGATGGTTTTGGCAATTGCAGAGGTTTTGTGGGTACCGCTCTCCTGTTGCCCTTGTCATCCCATTCTAGAGCTGGTTGAAGCACGGTCTGCTATCTGTGCTCTTTTCTGCCTTGCTTACCGTGGAGTGCACTAAACTTATCCTGTACATAGTGTACATATTGCTGTTCTAAATTGGTGAAGGATAATATAAGTCTAAACTTTTTCTGCTGTGTTTTATTTTGCTCCCATCACACCAGGGATTAAACAGGCCATTTGGAACCTGGGTTGTAATATGGGTAGCCTGTCCGGGTCTGTAGCTGGACTTAGGAGAAATGGTGAGCTTAGGGTGAATCTCGTAGCAGGAACATTGTGCCGCATGCTGTCTGGCATTGCATTAGCCTTTGCCTACGCTTAAAAAATGTTGCGTGTCAGTTCTTTGCCTTGCTATTGTGTGATCGTTCAAACAGCTCGCTACTAGCTTGTTCGGTGGTGTCGCTTCGCTCGGTCAATCTTCTAGAACAGTGTAGCTGATGGCATTGCTTTACCAATTTGCGTGGTCAGTTGCTACTAGACTGTTCGGTGTGGAGAATTTGCCAGATCGGCTTTGCTTGTTTGCGTAATCTGCAATCGTTACTGTGCCTAGCAAGGTGTTCTGCGCCAAAATTACGTGTTACGGCCTCTACATTTTTTATTATTTATTTTTCCCACCTCCCCCCCCCCCCCCCCCCCCCCCCCCTTTTGGTATGCTGCAATTCGTACTGTGCATAGCGAATAAACTTACGCCCACTAGACGGAGTCAGACGTTTGGTGTCGGCATTACTTTGCATTAACCTACCTAAATTGTCCCTACAGCGTTGTTGGCCAAAATTGCTCGTTCCATAGGAATTTATACAAAACGCCACTCTCACGCTGCCGCTAAACTGCGCTCCCTGATTGCTGACAAACTTATAGAAGAAGAGATGGCACATCAGACTCCTCCCTCTACGGGAGCTAGGGCAAAATACTCATATGTTCTTGCAGGGAGGAAGATGATTACACCTACAGAGCAAAATGGTCAGTATAGTGCAGCTGGGTTGTTCAAGGTGAATCAGCGTCGTTGGCACTTGAGCTGGCAAAATCTATCTTGAGCAAAATGGGAACAGATTTGATAGGGAAAGAGAAAGGAGGCAGTTTCGCATCCGTAAATGATTTTAGTTTACAAAAAAGCAGTTCAGCTTGTTTCCCCGCTTCATATGAGGCCGAACCAGAACAATTTTTCGAAAAGCTTCGAAATCGGCTCGAGCTTGAGTGGCGGAAGAGCATTGGGCATCGTTGGTTCATACAACATTATTGGGTAGGCACAGGAATTTACGTCGGCATTAAATGACGCTGAATTTTCTGATATCAAGTTGTGAGACCACAGTGTGGGAAGCATTTCATGTATACCAGCCAAATTACAAAAAAAACTTTTAAACTAAGCAGGCGGCAGCTGGTCAATCTTCTCGTGGATTTTGTAAGACAGCAACCAAGCTTTTACGGCTGGTATAAAGCATGTGGTGTCTTACCTTTGAGGAGCTGGTGCTGCTTATTTCTGATTTGATAAACGCTGCTGGGTCTGTGGGACAGAGGTTCGAGTCTTCTGCTGGATCGTGACTAAACCACTGGCATTGGAGGCAGCCAGGTTGGCTGATACCTTCGAAACTAACGTCCTTGTCCGATCGTCCCGTATCTCTTTTCAACGCATGCTTGAGCAAAGTCGTCAACCTTGGAGAATGAAGTGCCAAGCCGGAGGGAGAACGTCTACATCAAGGCCAACTAAGTCACCGGGTGAGCCTCGCTCTCAACTAGGTCCACTGCGGAGAGGCAAACTACTCATGGTGCATCTCGACAACATGTATCTTTTACGAGAGACACCAGCCAGAACGGGACACCATTTGCACGTCAGCAAGGAGGAAAGGCAAGCGTCGTCTGCTTCCTCTGCTAACAAAGTAGGTCACATTCGTCCCAACTGCCTCCATAACCCCAACCATTGCGGAAAATCTCTAATATCCCTAGTATCTGTCCCTAGAGAAGTTAGAAAAAGGTATTGCCCCTTATTATTGCAAGTGTCTTATTTGCCTTCAGGAAAACTCAGAAACACTAAGTAAAGGCTTAGTGATACTGGTGCATATTGCCACGGGTAATAGAAGGAATATTACCCCTTCAGAGACTACTCCTGAATCCTCTGTTTTATTGGAAGAAGCATTTTGGAGGGAGCTATATATTCTGTTCCTACGATATATTAAAATACATTTTACTAGAGTTTATGAGCTCCTTAGTAATGTGAATACAAGATTAATTTATATCATCAGAAATCAATCCTTATTGCGATATAACGGGAGTATTGATTCTTTATGAAAATCCTCTAGACTAAACTCGGCTATATTTATAAGTTTATCGTAATAAATAGGGGACCTGCTGTCGGGAGACGGAACTTTGTATAAAACACCTTGAAAATACAGACCTTTGCGGGATAAGATGGCTTCATTATATACAGGTTTGATGATCTTACAGTTGAACGTTTGAATGCTATTAAAGTTACATGCTTGTTGGAATTAGCAAAGTCTCCGGAGTCAGTATGATAAACACTATACCGTGTACAATACTCTCTGACTCGGATTCAAATCCCGCCCGTGTATGGTTTGTTTGCAGCCGTGTCATACGTTTTCGTGGAGCCAAGTCGTACATAGACACTCTGCAAGCGGATATCATACGAACTTTACTTTTTCCAGACAAAACCAGAAGCAAGATGAGAGTCATTGATTCGAAAGGTTAGGACGTCGAGCTAGCTTGTTCTTTGCCTTCGTTAAGTAGTGTGTATTAGGGCAGCCCGATGTTACCTGGGCTTCTTCATAATTTGAGCCTGGTTTTCAAAGGCTTCAAAAAATGCGTCGTTGTTTTCTCTCAAAGATCTGGGGACCATGGCGGCCGCTTTGATGAATTTTGAACGTTCCTCGACTCTTGGTTGCGGACGAGCTGAAAGTTCACGGGGTGAGTTGTTCTGTCATGTGATAGATTCTCCTTTCGATCTCTTCTTGTTTGTAAAACTTACGTTGGGCTTCAGTGTACGTAGTTTGTAATTTATGAAGCGTTCTAATCTTCAACTAGTTCGGGAGAGTGGCTCTCTGGAGGAATTTGAATGGAGTTCCATTGGGGAAAACTGAATTTTTCCTCACAGGGAACCGTATTTTCTGTAACATAGAGAATGTGGTAGTTCCTAGTGAACTAACTGCCATAATCATGGTTTCACAATTAGTCTGAGCCTGAGACAAAAACTTTCTTGGAGAATTAGGTCTTGGTGATGTGTCTTTTGATCGTGTCTGAGGCACTTCCATTTTTTATTTAATAATGACTGCTGGTTCCAAATTGTGAATTAAGTTTCATTGTCTTTAATTTCTGGACGGAGTCTTCTCTGGGTTTTCTGGAAAAAGTAAATTTCCGATGATAGCCCGTAGACATGGCTCACGAAATCGTAAAATGACACGACTGCCAAAACAAACCATACACGCGGCAGGGATTTGAACCCGTGGCCAGGAGAGTATGTACCAGCGGTTTATAGTGTTTATCATACTTGACTCCGAGAGACGTTGCTATTTGCCAACAAGCTTGTAAACGCTTTAGCATTCAAACGTTCAAACGGTAAGATCATCAAACCTATGGAAACTATACTCTACTCCAGACTGAGGTCTGTCACCTCAAAACTTTAAGGTTGATGGACTGATTATATCGTCTTCAGTATCTTCTGTTCTAGCAACTTTTCTGTACTCGACTGAAGAATGGCCTCTGTTGTAGGCGAAACGTTTCGAAATAAAGCTCCGTACTGTTGCATATGTGTATTACCTAACTAATCTGTCGGTATTTTTACCATTTTAATGTTCATCTGTCGACACTGCAACACATGGGTATCTTGGGACAGCCCTGAAAATAAATTATACTACTTCTATAGATGGAGAAGGACTGAATCTAAGAAGGGACCGGACTTTCCCAACGACTTCATTCTTACCTCTACTAGTGGCATACATCTCACCTCTTGGCCGGTATATAAGCTCCGTCCTGTCACTTCAACTCATAATTGTTTTCAGACTATGGAACTATACTCTTCTCCAGAATGAAGGGACTGACCACCTCAAACTTTCAGGCTGATGGACTGATTACATCGTCTTCAAGTATCTTCTGCTTTCTATCAACTTTTCGGTACTCGACTCAAGAGGCCTACTGTGTAGGCCGAAATGTTTCGAAATAAACATTATTAACTGTTGCATATTGTCTTTAACTAACACCTGTCGTTATTTATACCATTTTAATGTTCTTTCTAGAGGAGTTGTAGATTTTCAGGGCCTTCAGTATATCTCATAGATGAAGTTTTCTGATTACAATGGATCACTTTATCAACCTCCTTTGTACGTGTTCAGTGCATTTACATCCATTCTGTAATACAGTGACCAAAACTGCGCAGCATATCCAAATGAGGCCTAACAAGATATATAGAGTTGAAGAACACTGAGTACTTCTTATTTATTCTTCTTGCTATGGAAGGCAAGGGTTCTCTTAGCTTTTTGGAACCACTTATGCCACTGTTGTCTTGGTTTCAGATTATTGCTAACGGAAATCCTAAAATCCATTTCGCAATCTGTATTAATATTAATATTCATTATTTAGTTATCTGTGGCATGGTTATTTTCATATCTAATATTTAGAACTTTGCATTTGTCTATATTAAATGCATCTGCCATTCTCCGACCACTGTATCAATCTTTTCAAATTCAACTGGAGTGATCTATGACCTCATTAGAAAGACTGGAGGGCTCATTTTTTTGTCCTTCAGAATAATTTGCTTTTATGTCTATTTATGCCCTCATCTATGTCGTTTATGTAGATTGTGAACAATATGGGGGTCCAACCTAAGGAACCCGGCTTGTGACATGCCCACCATTCTGATTTCTCCCCATTTATGCAAACTCTCTGCTGCCTATTTGTCAGCCATGCCTCTAACCCAGGAAAAAAATTTCTTCTCCTTATTCCTTTGTGTCTTAAGCTTTCCTCAGTAGCTTCTGATTTGGAACTCTATCGAAAGCCTTACCTGAGTCCATTGTGAAGTCTTACCAGCCTGTAAACAACTACAGTAATATTACAAGGCTGGCTCCTCTCAGGAAAATTTAATGAAGAGAAAAAAGACTGATAACAGTCAAATATAATCACTTTATTATTTAGAAATGAAAATATTAAAACAAATAAATATGAATTTTATCCGTACTCGAAAGAGAAATGAAAAATGAAATATAAAAATAATATCTGAATTCAACGTTAATTGTACAGTTAGACTGGGGTGTCTGACGTGTTGACACCGCTTGTTTAGAAATTGTAGCCATTTGCTGATGATGGGGGGTCATAGATGTTAAGTGACAAACCAATGCTAGTTCTTCCAGAGTCTTTAGCCTTGAATAGTCCATCACAGATGATAGGAACGCAGGTCTTCACCCACTGCAAAGGCTGAAGGTAGTTGCCTGGGGTTGACACACTGAGGTATGCAGATGTAATGAGTTGGCGTCTAAGAACTTGTTGAAAGTTCGTATCCTTCCACAATGTTTCTTTGGTTGCCAGATGACCAAGCTGACATTCCAAGCTAGAAGAGGACAAAGGTTACCTACTGCTTAAGAAATCACTTCCACGATAAGTAAAATATTTAAAAGAAATGGTTGATTATCTAAAAGCATAACATGGAAATCAAGGCTGAAAGGACTAAGTTATTGTGGTTCAAAAGTGAAGCTTTCAACCAATATATCCACTAGAATAGGAGCAGAGGCTTTTACTTACAGTTGTCCTGGGAGCTGTGAGTCAAGTGATTACTGGTTTGATCCGGAGCCACACGTCACCTTTCCGGGTGGAGAAAGGGGGGGATAGTGGGAAGTACCTTAACAAAAGCAGACTGGCAATCAAATTATTGTCACCATATACTTGCTCGCTACTCCTTATTGCTGATTTTCCTTCACACTCCATATACACAATATCATTTTCAATCCATGATCAACCTCCTCAAATCCTTAGTGAAGAAAGTTAGTGAATTCGTACGACAGAAACGCCCCTTTGTAAAATCTGTGCTAGAGATTCATTAATCATTTTATGGGGGGGTTTTCAAGATGGCTACAAATTGCTTTGGCAATTATTGATTCATATGATTTCCCAATATGGTAGGTAAGGCTTTTTGGTTCTATAGTTCGAAAGCCAAGGACTGCACCTTCCCTTGTAAATAGGTATTACATTTGCATTTTCCTCACTTATCAGGCACTATGCAGGTTGTATTGACATGGTCTGCATCGCTCTAGGGCCGGAAGACCTCAAGCGCAAATTGCACTTCAGTTCCCTGACTGCAGTAGTGTGAGGTGGTGCTTATCGCGCCTCTGTCGGTCAGCACAGGAGAACTACCATTAGTCAACATGGCGTTCAGTTATAGCCGCCAGGATTAACATGTCGGCGTTGAACTTCTCAGTGGGGCAATTAACGCCAGCTTCAGCCCAGGTATTACTACCTAAATCATCTGAGACACGTATATTATGGCATTCAGGATGGAGAGTTGTATAGGAGTAAGCATTGCACGGAGCCACCTAGAATTTTTTGTGAAATGCTCTCGGCAACGGTTTATGAGTCGTTGGTCAACGGGTTTTCAGGAGTAAGTCTGATGGCAACACCAGCTGTGCGGTGTGAGGATGATCGATGTATTCAGACATTATCACATGGATTTAACTGCGTAATGTCTACCCTTGAGGCTGATGAAACTAGCATATCAGGAAATGTTTTTGAGGAATACGGAACTGTTCATTTGGCCCAGCATGGTAAGTGGTGTGTTGGGATGCTACACAGGTATGCCGGACGGGCACTTTATCCTAAAAATGACATTGCGACACCATACGTCTTAATGTACCTAAAGGAATTCTGGACAAGGTATGGTGTCACCACGCGGGGACAAAGGCGTACATGCGACTATGTGGGGAATATGGTATACATAGGCGGCGGAGTGTGGAAGCGGCAACGAGCTCCTGGGCCCAGGGTGCGGGACATCCGCTTCTACATGGGGAGGGAAGCAGGTGTTGATAAACGACGTGAAGGAGGGCGTGGTCGTCTATGGAGCGAGTTGTGGATGTGGGCGCATAAGGCTGGGGGAGAGGGTTGAGGCCCTTGACCAGTTACCTGAGTCCAGACACACTTCCAGTGGATCGGGTTTGGCACAAAAGTGCAGGAGGGAAGTGTGGACATTGAAGAGGAATATTAGCCGAGGTTTCTGAAGTCTTGTCACCGCCTGAGGAGGTGGCTGCTCCTGCAGGTGGTAGAAGACGAGGTGAAGGAGGGCTGTGGTGCATCAAACAACACAACTATTCGACCACGGGAGTGACAGGCGTTGCTGAGGGTAGTCTCCGAGGACATTGCCCACTGTGTACAGTGGGGTTGAGAGTACATTGTGAGGCATCCAGACAAGCCATGGAGGATGCGCCTGTCACAAAAGAGAGCCATGCATCGGATTCAGATGCTGTCCTAAACGCGCAGCGCCAGTGGCTGGGGAAGCAAATATGGGCAGACGGTGAAGGTAGTGGTGGCCCTGACAGGAGGCTCGGAACGAGGGGGGAGGAGAGAGGGAAGTGTGCAGGTGACAAGTGGACCATTCGTGTTCTGGTGCCCATCGGGAAGAGTGAAGAGAGGGAGGTGGGTGGAAACTTTAATAGGCCCTCGGTGTTGACAGTAAAGTTACCAGTTTGTGAATAGTGTAATGAAGAATGTTTTAGAACGTTCTGATAAATTTAGAGTGGATGTTGAGTTCCTTCAGGAGCACAATTTTATGGGAGGGTAGGGTGTTGGGAGGTGGAGGTTTCAGGTGGTAACCCTGCCATATGCCCGTTCGAAAGGGGGGGTGGGTATATTGAATTAGGGAGGTGAGCCCGATTGTTTTGCAGAGAAGTGAGGGGTGGAAGTGTGTTGCGCGTAGATGGTTGTGGATGGGTAACGTGTGGCCTTTATTGCGTATATGCGGCTTGCAGAGAATATCGTTGAGGTGAAGCAGGCGTTTTGTGAGTGAGGGACCTTGTGTTTTTTCCGTGCATTACCGGAGGTGGCAATAGTAGGAGGTGATTGGAACTTGTGTCATTATGAGGGTGTTGTGAAACCGAAAGGGGCAGGTTTATGTGTCGGTGACCTACGAGATTTAATGAGGGATATTAGATTAAGACGACGCATTCGAAGGGGGGGGGCGTGGGAGGAAAGAGCATATCATTTGTAGGAGAGGGTATGCAGCGAAGTTAGATAGTGTGTATCTTTCTCACCGGGGTTGTAGTGAGAGTTCAAAAACTGTTGAAGTAGCATGGGGGATCCATAGAGCAGTGTTGGAGGAGGTTGGGTGGAGGCACTTGCGGAAAATAAAGAAGTTACTGGAAATTAAATATAAGTGCATTGAGTGATGAGGGGGGGTTAGAGGGATTTCTGTCTATGGAGGAGCTTAGCGAGGAGGCACAGGGAGTGGAAGAGGTCATACAAATGGGGATTGTGTAGCCAAGGAAAGATTTGGAAATTTTTTATGGGGGTGGGGCAAAACGTATAATTGATTTTAAATATGGGCTTTAAAATTATCTAGAGGAACTGGTTAAGGGGCTGTTATGGGATGGGGGTGTGGGGGGCAACTATCCTATGGATGAAATTGTCGAGGTCAAAGGGAGACTGAGGGAGTATACAAAATGAAGAGGTTTCAAGCGGTAATGGTGCAGGGCAGGGGTAGAGGAGGTGCTTTGGGGAGACAAAACCATCGGCGTGTGTTTTGCAACGTCAGAAACAAAGACAGCAGGTTACAGCTATTCCGAGGTTAGGAGGTACATGAGATGGGGGTGGGGGGGTTATAGAATGGGTCAGGAGATGCTAACTACGGAAAGGAATGTGTTGCGTATGCGGATAAAGGTATGAAGGGTATTGGAACAAGTGGAAGGTGGGGAATGTTGATTTAGAGAAGGTGTGTGAGTATGGACGTGTAATTTTGGGAATAGTGATAGAAAGGCTTTAGGGGGGGTAGTAACGGAAGAGTAAATAGAGTTGGCTTTAAGGTGAATGAGGAAGGGCAAAGCACTGGGAATAGACGGTCTCCCGGCTGAATTTTATCTCCAACATTGGGAGGTGATAAGGGGTTTCATGGGTAGGTTATTTAATCAGATGAAGGAGAAGGGTGTGATGGGGGAAAGCAAGCAACAGCAGTCGTAGTGTTGGTCCAGAAGGGTAAGGGGCAGCACACCCTCAAGGAGTACCGTGCCATATCTCTGTTGTGCTGATTATAAGTTGTTCGCTGAAGTCTTGGGTAATCGGTTCAAATGTGTGGAGGGAGAGTGGTTTCGAAAACGCAGTATGGTTTGCCTGGAAGGTCGATGATTGAGGGTCATGGAATACTGAGAAGTTTTGTGGAGTCAAAACGGGGGGAAGGGAGGGGGGCGTTGTTGACTTTAGACTGGCATGGGCCTATGACAGGTGGAAAGGGGAGCATTGGGAGCTATACTTTGGAGGCAGGGTTATGGGGAAGAAATGTTAATTGGGTAACCACATTGTACAATGGAGCCAAAATGAGGGTACAGATTAATGGATGCTTGGGGGAGGAGATTGTAATGGGTAGAGGACTTAGGCAGGGGTGTTGTTTGCGTGCATTCAGGACCCCTTCTATAGAATGGTTGAACGTTGTGTATGTGACACGAGTGGAGGTATGGGGGGGGGGTCGGGAAAGTGTGGCCGGGAATAATAGGATACATAGACGATACAACAGTCCTGGTTCGAGAGGGGATGGCGTTGGGTGTTTTGGATGATGTTGTGCAACAGTTCGGAAATGCAACAGGGATGCAGGTAAATAGAGAGAAATCAATGATCATGGGGTTGGGTGATTGGGTGGAAGGGGGGGGACAGATGTAACTTTTGAGAAAACAAACGGTGTTTCTTCAAAAATTTGGGTATCACCTATAAGGATGACTTGGACACTGCTCGAGAGGAAAACTCGAATAGATTAATGGAAAGATTTCAGGGGCAGTCTGGCGGCATTGCGACCTCATCATCTGACTCTGTGCAAACGAGTGATTGTTATAAAAGTATTATTGTATAGTAAGGTTTGGCACGTAAGCAACAGTGTTCCCATTACAGGGACGGCGGATGTGGGAATTCTGAGATGAGTGTTTAACTTTTTGTGGGGGTTCAAGGTGCGATGGCTGAGGAGAGAGGTTGTAATGTTACCTGTGCGCCAAGGTGGGTTGGGGTTGATGGATCTGAGAAGGAGGATTAAATGTGTGTTTCTTAAATGGGAGGTTTGTGCGAAGGTGTGAGTTGGAGGGCAGCTGGAGAAAGTATATGATAGGTTGGGTAAGTTGTATGGTGGTGTGGAGTTGAGGGAATGTGAAATGTTTTGAGGGCTTTGATGTTGGTTAGAGAGCCCAGGAAAATTCGAGTAGGGGTTTTGTGTAGGCTGCTTGCAGACAGGATTGTTGTACCAGTTGAGGGA
Organism: Cherax quadricarinatus; assembly: GCF_026875155.1. Taxonomy (NCBI): domain Eukaryota; kingdom Metazoa; phylum Arthropoda; class Malacostraca; order Decapoda; family Parastacidae; genus Cherax; species Cherax quadricarinatus. The sequence continues at coordinate 86,965 of NC_069489.1, read as the reverse complement.
TTGTTCCCCATGTACGCATGGAAGAGTATTTGGGTATAGGTTTAGCAAGTTGAAGTTAAAGCCTAGGGTAAGGGAGGTAACGTATCGTTTTTTGCATGGCATACTACCGTCGGGGGAGGTACTAAGAACCAGAGGGGTAATTGTGGGCGAAAGGTGTGGAATCTGTGGGGAGGATGAGACGGCGTTCCATGCAGTATACTTTTGTGGGGGACTGGAGGGTGTTAGGTATTGGTTAAGTAGGGTTGTACAGGGGGTGGGGGGCCGAGGGGTGTCGGTTCTGCGTGCACTAAGCCTAGATGTGGGAGGGTTCGATGAGAGTGTTATAAGAGCTTTGGATTATATAATAGTGGATTATTATATATATAGTGGGTGATGAGGGGGAGGGGATTGTGAGGTGCGGAGGCGGGTACTGCGGTAACGGTTTATCGTACGATGTGTCGTAATAGAGAACTGTATGTAGGAGGTGGGAGAAGGATTTTTCGGAAGGGTATAGAATGTTAACGTTAGGGTTTCTCATCAATCTACGACTTGGGCTGAGTGAGTAAGGGGGGGGGGGTTGGGATTACATACGAGAAGGGGGACTTCAGGGGGACACAGCGGGGTCGCTCCTGGGGGGGGTGAGAGTAAGGTGTATGTGGGTATATGAAGGTGTAGATGATGTCGCATAGTGTATGTAGCATGCAAGTGGGCACAGAAAGCAAATGTGATATCAAGTAATTACTTAGTACGAATGAGAATTCTGTGTTTGATGTGTCAGGGTCGTCTATGACCTTCTTCATGTTATTAAGTGTGAATGGTGTCAAGATTATAGTTTTAAGACCGTAAAAGCTTTGGGTTTTTGTTTAAATGGGTTTATAGCCTTTTTTTTTGGGCATTTTTCATTTGCAAAAATTTAAAGCAAAGAAAGGGTTTTTTAAAAATTTTGTTGTTTTTTGTTTAAAGGGGGGGTTTTAAAAAATGTACTGTCTTTTTTTTAGCATTATTAACTTTTCCCCATCGTTGGGTTTATGAAAAGGAACGCTAAGACTCCATAAAATTTTTAATTTCCCCGTTAAAAAATTTTTAATGGGACAGTATGGTTTTGGCCTTACTTTTAAATGTGCTCACCCTGGGGAAAAAGGCGTATTAATATTTGTAATTTATTAATATTTATTTTTATAATGTGAGGCTTAGGATTTTTTTTTTTTTCAATGAAAAAAATTTTATTTGGGCAGTTTTGGTTTTTTTTCTTCTTTTTATAGGGTTTTAATTTTGGGAAGGGAAACTTTTTTTTAATAATTGTATTTTTTTAATATTATTAGTAAGTTTAACCTTGTTTTTTTTTTTTTCAATTTAAAGGGGTTTTTATGGGGTTTATTTTTTTTGGGGTTTATTTTTTTGTTTATTTTTTTTTTTAAAATGTTTTTTTAAGGGAAATTTTTGGTGTTATTCCCCTCTTTTATTATTACTTTTTTTAAAATTTTGTTATTTTGTCTTGGGTTTGTTTTTATACTTTGGAGTTTTTATTTTTATTTTTTATTAATTTATTAGTTTGTTTTTATGTTTAATTTAGTGTATGTTTGGGTTGTTTGAGTTTAAATTGGGTTATTCCTTTTTTTTTTTTTAATTAACGGGTGTTAAATTTTAATTTTATTTTAAAATAATTTATTTTTTATAAAAATTTTATTTAATATTAATTATAAATTTATTATAATAAATATTAAAAAAAGTTTGTTTGTATGTTGAAAGGTTCCCCAAAGGTACTAAGTTCCTCTTTACTTCCCTTGCAAACATTTTCATCAACCGGGGGATTTCTTGGGTTTTTTAATTACTCTATTTTCTGAGAAGCTGTACTATTACTGCGTCGTGAGTTTTATTACGCCCCTTTCTGCAAAACATTTTTTTTTGGGAATTTCGAAATTTTGAAAAATTTACTTTTCCTTACTTGCAGTGATCTGATCTAATTTACTTAAGCTGGCTTCTTGTCCCAAATTTTGCTTCTGTAAGAAAAAACTTTTGGGGTCTTTTTTGTTAGATCAAATTTCCCCTACTTGAAAAAAAAGTTGCGGGATTTGACTATGCTCTAAAAAAAAACGTTATTTTGGCAACCGGGAAACCTACTGCCCATTTCGGTACCCCAATTTACCCACCCGGGGAAATTTTTTCAGTCCCATAAAAATTGGCCAAGTGAAAGGGGGGGACAAAATTTTTTATTGCAGTTACCTGGGAATTCCTGTATAGTGAAACAAATGATTTTTGATATTTTTTCCCAACTCATCTTAAATCAAAAAATTTTAAATAGGGACTTTTGTTGGCAAAACCAAAATCAAGTAGATTTTTTTCTCTAGTTGGTTCTGTTACCTTTTTTTAAAAAGCAATCCTAAACGTATAAAGAGAGTCCCAGACCAAATTTCCTTCAAATTTTTCCCAATCAATTTGTCTAAAGGAAAAAATCTCCCTTAAATAAAACATTTTTACTCTAGATGCCATGAATTTTCGTCCCAAGCCCTTACGCACTCATTATCAATTGGGGGGCCATATTCCACCTAAAATTAAATTTTCCAACTCCTCGAGAAACTGTAGCCAAAAATTTTCTCGTTCGAGTTTTTTCTTATATCTTGTCTAACCAACAATTTAAATTTTCTCGACATACATCGCCACCCCACCCCCCTTAATGTGCCCTATCAGTGCTAGTCCGTCCACACATTTTGGGAAAAACCATCGGGAAAATAAAGACCTAGTCTTTAGCATTTCTGAGAACAGGGAAACTATTAGAAAATTATTATTACAGGATGGGACCCTTTTAGAGGAGGGAAAAAAGTAATGGTTCCATTAGTGTTTGCCGTTCGTTTGACCTGAGTGTTGGTGGGATGGGGAAGAAAAGGGAGGGGAGGGCTGGAAAAATGGAAGACGTTGGGAGGGTGGAGTAGGAGGTGGGGTTGCAGGGCGGTGGCCCTCCACTTGGAGGTGATGTGTAGAAAGGGGACTGAGGGGGTTTTTGGGTGGAAAGGTTGGGGGCAGAAATGTCGGTAGAGAGAATTACAAACCCCGGATTCCCAAAAAGGGCCCTTTTTCCCGGGGTAATGGGAGCAAAAATAAACCCAGCGAAAAGTTTAGACTTGTTTATCCTTCACCAAAATTTGAAAAGCAAAATTTACACTATGTACAGTGATAAGTATAGGCACTCCCGGGAAGCAAGGCAGAAATAGAAGCCACAAATACAGACGTGCTTTAACCCTCTAGAAGGGAAAGACAAGGGGACAGGAGGCGGTACCCACTAACCCCTGCGTTGCCCCCAAAAAACCCTCTCTTATTGGGTAGAATGGGCCTAGTTTACGACGGGCCCCCTCATCAAAACCCCTTTGCAACCTGGTTTGTGGGTTGGGGGGGAATGCCTGTAAATGAGGGGGTGTACAGCGCCGAAAAAGGGACGTATTTTGGGGTGCCCACCCCCCCCGGAAGGCTCAGGGTTAGGCTGCCACCTCCCAGGGTAACCGTGCCGCCATGGCACAAAGTAAAGGGGCCGCCTTTCCCCTCCCCATCCAACCTTAGATAGACTCACTTTTTTCCCTGACCAAAAGCCAAAACCCTAAACTTAAAGGGGAGACAGCATCAACAGGCTAGCATAGGGCCCCGATACAGGCGGCGGTAGCCCATCCCCTCACAAAAAAAAAAAAAACCCCCCACCAGGGGGTAAAAAAAAAAAAGCTTTTAAGGGGTCCACAAATAAATCCCAACCTAAATAAATTTTAAAAATTTTAGACTCTGATAAAGAGCTGCCAAAAATTTTCTTTGCCCCAATTTTATTTAATGGAAATATTATATGGCTGCAGCCTTAGCGCCCGCGCATAAGCCTTTTGTTTGGTTCTTCTGGCTTGGAATATACAGAGGGTTTTATCCTTAGACTGACCCCGCGATGTCTGCCCCCAAACATGAATCTCCAAAGCCAGTACCAGCACGAGGGCTTTTTTTTCAATGGTAAATAACCTTGTGTGCTGGAACTGGGTGAAAAGTATATACGCTGCAACTCCCTTTTTCCCGATTTGAATGGTACTGCCCCCCAAACCCCCAATCACAAGCTCAACTGTATGAAAAAAGGGTTTTGGGGAAATCTGGAACAAGAGAATGGGTGCAGACACAATAACTTTTTTCTTTATTAAAACAGGTTACATCTGAGGTTTCCCAAATTAAGGGAACTTTGTGACTGGTAAGAGAGGGAAAGGGGGTACAATACTGAGAAAAATTTTAAGAAACTTCTGTAAAATCTTTTCATCCTAGGGAAAAGTTGAAGAGATTTCCTATATGGGGGGAAAAGGGTAATCTTAATAAAAAAAACTTTTGCAAGTTTAGTG
>NC_069489.1:0-82134 GCF_026875155.1 Cherax quadricarinatus | reverse complement strand
TCCGGGAAGAAAATTTAAAACCCCCCCAAGGAAACCCCCCCCCCGTTAACTAAGGACACGTAAGGGAGATAACCCCCCACCCACCCACCTAATAAGTCTACCGAGCCAACAGAGCCGGCTTCTAACCGCTCGCAAAAAAAAATTTCGCATGAAAAACAGTTTCTTCTATCCCACAATCGCTACGGGACGGAATATCACGTAACCGTCGTGTACACAAACGGACCAGGACGGCAAAATGTTTTTGAAAAAATTTTATATACAGTTTCACGAACTACGGTCGGCAACGGAAGATCCCCCAGACGGTTCCAAATATCAGCCCAAGCGTACAAGGGGAAACTGACTACAGCCCGGTGCCACGTCAGCTTCCATAGTCGCCCGAACTAAGATACGCAATTTACACGTGCGGGGGATTGGGAAACAACTGTAAGCACACGCAACATATTACGATATATGGCGATCATGCCCCTTAACACACTCGCACAGGTATTGATACGTCTCGCTAACTGGATTACCTGCCACTCGCAGGTATTGCACGTATGTGTGCTTGACAAAAAGGGCAAGCATTGATGTATGAAAATCTAATAATCCCAAACCCCCTTTGCGAACACTTAAACTAAGCACACTGCGTCGTAACCAGCAACAACGACTTCCCCAGATGAAACGAAACACACGCACCAATGAACGTGTCTCATCTCTTGGGCACAACAAAGATACACGCACAACATGCCACACTTTTAACCCATGTAATCTCAGCATACCCACTCGCCGGATTACGCTATCAACCACCATCTTAGAATTGAGTACACGTCCTTCAGTACTACTAGCCGCATGAATTAACAAATTTTGTTGAAAATAAGAAAAAGTTTTGGAGTGAGATTAACAAGTTAAGAAAGCCTAGAGAACAAATGGATTTGTCAGTTAAAAATAGGAGAGGAGAGTTATTAAATGGAGAGTTAGAGGTATTGGGAAGATGGAGGGAATATTTTGAGGAATTGTTAAATGTTGATGAAGATAGGGAAGCTGTGATTTCGTGTATAGAGCAAGGAGGAATAACATCTTGTAGGAGTGAGGAAGAGCCAGTTATGAGTGTGGGGGAAGCTCGTGAGGCAGTAGGTAAAATGAAAGGGGGTAAGGCAGCCAGGATTGATGGGATAAAGATAGAAATGTTAAAAACAGGTGGGATATAGTTTTGGAGTGGTTGGTGCAATTATTTAATAAATGTATGGAAGGGGTAAGGTACTAGGGATTGGCAGAGAGCATGCATAGTTCCTTTGTATAAAGGCAAAGGGGATAAAAGAGAGTGCAAAAATTATAGGGGGATAAGTCTGCGGGTATTCCTGGTAAAGTGTATGGTAGAGTTATTATTGAAAGGAATTAAGAGTAAAACGGAGAATAGGATAGCAGATGAACAAAGGGGGCTTTAGGGAAAAGGGAAAGGGGCTGTATGGACCAGGTGTTTACAGTGAAACATATAAGTGAACAGTATTTAGATAAGGCTAAAGAGGTCTTTGTGGCATTTATGGATTTGGAAAAGACGTATGACAGGGTGGATAGGGGGGCAATGTGGCAGATGTTGCAAGTGTATGGTGTAGGAGGTAGGTTACTGAAAGCAGTAAAGAGTTTTTACAAGGATAGTGAGGATCAAGTTAGAGTATGTAGGAAAGAGGGAAATTATTTCCCAGTAAATGTAGGCCTTAGACAAGGATGTGTGATGTCACCGTGGTTGTTTAATATATTTATAAATGGTGCTGTAAGAGAAGTAAATGCGAGGGTCTTGGCAAGAGGCGTGGAGTTAAAAGATAAAGAATCACACACAAAGTGGGAGTTCTCACAGCTGCTCTTTGCTGATGACACTGTGCTCTTGGGAGATTCTGAGGAGAAGTTGCAGAGATTGGTGGATGAATTTGGTAGTGGTGTGCAAAGAAGAAAATTAAAGGTGAATACAGGAAAGGTAAGGTTATGAGGAAAACAAAAAGATTATGTGATAAAAGATTGAATATCAGATTGGAGGGAGAGAGTATGGAGGAGGTGATGTATTCAGATATTTGGAGTGGACGTGTCAGTGGATGGGTCTATGAAAGATGAGGTGAATCATAGAATTGATGAGGGAAAAAGAGTGAGTGGTGCACTTAGGAGTCTGTGGAGACAAAGAACTTTGTCCTTGGAGGCAAAGAGGGGAATGTATGAGAGTATAGTTTTACCAACGCTCTTATATGGGTGTGAAGCATGGGTGATGAATGTTGCAGCGAGGAGAAGGCTTGAGGCAGTGGAGATGTCATGTCTGAGGGCAATGTGTGGTGTGAATATGATGTAGAGAATTCGTAGTTTGGAAGTTAGGAGGAGGTGCAGGATTACCAAAACTGTTGTCCAGAGGGCTGAGGAAGGGTTGTTGAGGTGGTTCGGACATGTAGAGAGAATGGAGCGAAACAGAATGACTCCAAGGTGTATCAGTCCTGTAGTGGAAGGAAGGCGGGGTAGGGGTCGGCCTAGGAAAGGTTGGAAAAGAGGGGGTAAAGAAGGTTTTGTGTGCGAGGGGCTTGGACTTCCAGCAGGCATGCGTGAGCGTGTTTGATAGGAGTGAATGGAGACAAATGGTTTTTAATACTTGACGTGCTGTTGGAGTGTGAGCAAAGTAACATTTATGAAGGGGTTCAGGGAAACCGGCAGGCCGGATTTGAGTCCTGGAGATGGGAAGTACATTGCCTGCACTCTGAAGGAGGGGTGTTAATGTTGCAGTTTAAAAACTGTAGTGTAAAGCACCCTTCTGGCAAGACAATGATGGAGTGAATGATGGTGAAAGTTTTTCTTTTTCTGGCCACCCTGCCTTGGTGGGAGTCGCCCAGTGTGATAATAATAATAAAAAATTGATTCACGCCCCACCCACGGACTCTCCACGGAGATTGGACCTCGTTGCCACGGCCCTAAAAGTAATAGTCCAGACATATCCTTATTACATATCATACCCGTTGCCTCGCTAAAAGTGGTCACAATACGATCTACGGCAGACAAACTACCGGCATCTGTAAGCATTAGTGTTGTGTCATCAAAATAGCCAACAATATGGATGGGCATACCGCACTGCCCATTACATGGATGCTGCTCACAGCCAGCTGCCAGTGCCCTATACAATGGTTCCTGATAAATAGCAAATAAAATTTGCGATAACGGGCACCCCTGGCGAATCCCATGATGTAAGGATACAATCGTACCTAATTTCCCATTCACCTGGATGCGTAAACTCGCGTCAGTATATAATGACATAACCCACTTAATAATAATTCGTGCAAAACCCAGCTGCTCCATTATGATTTTCAACACTAGATGATCAACGTTATCAAACGCAGCCTTCCAATCTAACGCCAAAATTCCTCCCCCCTACCAATTTCACTTTGGTGGTCGCGAACAAAATCACCAAGTACCTTTTGGCTTAAATAGAGCGATCGTCCCGGAATACCAGCCTGACCTGGATGTAAAACCTTCTCTAGGATGGGTTTAAGGCGGTTGCACAAAATTTTTGCATATAATTTATAATCAGTGTTTAACAGGGTAATCGCCCTGTAATCATGTATATCAGTACATTCGGTTTTTTTCGGAACAAGAACCACAATACCTTCTCGTTGAGACCTACTTAAATAACACCAATTTTTCATACTATTTAATACCCTAACAAGAAAACCACTTAACTCGCCCCAGAATTCTAAATAAAATTCACATGGCAACCCGTCTGACCCCGGCGATTTTCCTTTTTTCATGTCCTGCAAAGTTGTCCGTATTTCATCAGCACTAACAGGCCCCATAACATACAGCTGTTCATCCTCTATTAATTTACGAGTCACCCACGACTGGACGACATCCATGGCAACAGTACGATCTCGACTACCACTAAATGTATCACGGTAAACTATATCAGCATAAAGACTCATACGATCGGTATCCATTATCGTCGTACCCGACGTGAAGGACTCAACCCCGTCCCGCACCGTAAAACCCATTATATTGAACGCCCGACGACGCTGATTTTGTTCACGTAGAACATACACAGATGGTCGGTCTCCCCAAAGGACTTCATCAATTCCCGCCGCAATTCGCGTCCCCTGAAATAACTGATTTTGTAAATCCGATATTTCCGCTTTTAGGGCGGCGTTGGTGGTTACCGGATATTCTGCACGTGGCTCGTAACACGCACGTAATTGATGCCGTAAGTAATTTAACTTACCATAACATAATTGTATCGCCTCTTTACTCATTGCCCGAAAAAAGGATTTAATACAGGGTTTACCCTTACATCCCACCACTCTAGAATATCTACGACACCCATCCCATTATTCCATAATTGAGACCACATCCGACGAAATAAGTCATGAATTTCATCTCCGTTTAAAATACTAACATTTAATTTCCAAAATCGAGGAACGACTCGTGGCAAACCAGCCCAGGCGAGACGTACCAATACCGCACGATGATCAGTAAAATGTTCATCACATGTCTGGACACTCTGTATGTCAATAGCATGCGCTACACAGATCCTATCGAGTCGAGCCTCGTATCCCTGTCGGACAAAAGTAAAATCCACCCCACCAACTACGTCACCTCCCACGTCGCGCAACGCAACCCCTAGCAAAATATCACCCAAAAGTTGAGAATAAAAGCCACTACCCCGCAGTTCCACATCCCAACGTCGTGTAATGCAATTCGAGTCACCTCCCACGACAGTTACCGCAGGTAGTGACCGGAAGTGATACACAAGCGTCTCCTGAAAAAACTGATTTTTCGTACTCGCATCCCTCGCTGCAGGTCCATAAACGCTAATGAATCCGACTCTCATCGTACCCCACCACCCGTCAATGCGCACTAAGCGACAGTCAGACCCAACTTCCCAATGATGTAGCCGAAAAGGACTGTTCTCTCGTATTAACACTGCCACACCACCTTTTAACCACGGACTATTCACTCCATACACAACATAACCTCGTATTCTCAATTCACCCTCATCCCGATAATTGTGCTCTTGGAGAAACACAACATCAGGCTTAAAATGACATAAACACTGCTCAAAATCATCTTTCCTGTGAGTCGCCCGTAAACCATTGACATTTATAGTTAAACACTGGAATGTTGCTGGCTTTCGTCACACACATTCACTCATAATACATTGAGACATTGAGCGACATCACCGTCTGTGTCACAAACATCGCGAAGCGGGAGGCTCGCCACCCTGGCATTGTCGTCAAAGCCATTAGCCGCAATCGTGGCCCATGACTTTTTTCCAGGTCGTTGCCCTGGTGTCAGTTCATCATCACTACTTGAATTCCCTGCTGCCCGCTTACGGGAGGTCCCGTCGACTATGGTGCGGGCAGGTGCGGTCATGTGTGCATGGACGTCCACACTAGTAATTATCACAGTGGGTCCGTCTGGAGTAGCAATCGTTGACGGTGGGCTACCAATGCTATTATCAGACGCCACTGGGGTGGATGGTGGCGCTGAACACTCCTCCACCGCACCATACAATTCCGGAAATGCTACTGGGAGGTCTATCTTTACCTCACGAGGTGGAACAACATCAGTTGATGTCGCTGCGACACCGTCATCAGTAACGCTTGTCTCCATTCAGGGCAATGTTACACACGGTGAATCAGGTGTAGTGACAGGTACATCGAGGGAAGGCTGTTGAGGCGTTGGTGTCGTATGGACGCCCTCGCCTACCATGGACTCGGGGGCTCGTGTAGGAGCATCTGACGACACACGCTGCTCACCCTGTTGACGGGAACGCCGACGATCACATTGATATGCCATGTGTCCATACGCGTCACATAACCGACACGTCTTCCTTTGCCCCGGGTAATACACATATACCTGAGTATGGTAGACATCGAGGAGAACAAAAGACGGGATGGCAATTTTGATGGACATTTTTACTGAAAACGACCCGTCAGGTTTACCTTTAAATGGGCCATGGCTCCATACACCTGCATAAGTCTGGTGAATCATCCCAAATTTGGTGAAAACCTTACGGATTGCATACTCATCAGCTTCGAAAGGGACGTTTCGAATCTTGACCCATGTGTAAGTGCGGGACACATCCCGAAGACACACTGCCACAGTTGAGTTCACCTGACAACGTAGATCTTGATAACGTTGAACAACATCCTCATACACTGTAGTAGTCGTAAACTTGACGAAAACCCGGGAAGCCCCATTTACTGAAACACCATAGATGTCATCGTTGGAGATCTTATATGTGTCTTGCAGGATTTGGAGTAGGAGGACGTCAACATTATGATCCAACAAAGATCCCTGCAAAATCTCCACACACAGTGTTAACTCGTCGGAGGCTTCCCTCCATCTTGTGGGGTAATGTTGATTTTCGCCACCAGAGGGCGAGGTGCAGAGCACACAACCACTCAACTCGGTACCTGTGAGGCAACTGAGTATCATCTGCGCAAAGGTCCACTCAGCCCGAAAGCGAAGAGGAAAATGCCGAATAAAGGTTACGTACTCTTTGCATGCCACAGTCCACAAGCTATGGAAACCTAAAAATATGATATTGCAGATCTATTGAGCCTTCCGCAAACTGTATTATTTTCCACAAACATTACTATTTTCAATTTTCCAGGAGGGTGTGTCACTAGCAGTAGTATATAGGCTCTTGATCCGAGGAATTAGATCTCCAATCTCCCTTTTTGTCTCGAACTTTAGCATTCCACATCCGTTCCCTTCCTTCTCCATTTGGTCTCCTTATTTGAGAAAATTTTCCCTCTGTGAATTTTAGCAGCTTTTTATAAAAAAAAGAGATCATTATCGTTGTTATTCCATCGTGGAACTCAGTGGTGATGATGCTGTGGGAAATGTATTATTTGTCACAATGCTGCGCCTCCTTCTGGAGCCCCGTGGACTGCCTCGTGGACTGCCTCGTGGACTGCCCCGTGGACTGCCTCGTGGACTGCCTCGTGGACTGCCTCGTGGACTGCCTCGTGGACTGCCTCGTGGACTACCTTGTGGACTGCCTAGTGGACTGCCTCTTGGACTCCCTGAAATAATATTCCTAGTGACCAACCAGCCTTTGTCTCCGAGATGTGGCACCATCTGGTACGACTTCCGATGTTTCCGGTCACCAACCTGTCATGTTGGCTGAGACTGTCCTGGTTGATTCTAGAGCTGCCATCCTGTTGTACGGGGATTCCTGGTATACCATGTATGTTAGTGGATGGTTTTCCTGCAGCATTACTGTAACTTGTTCACAAGTAGTTATACAGTATAATTTTTTCTCCTCACAGCTACTCATGTTCTTTTTTTAATAAAGAGAAAGAACAAATAAAGAGAAAATAATCAACTATGAATAGTAACATAAATGCTTTACCCTCTTCTTGGCGCCTTACGGGCCCTGTGTTCCGATTAATTTTTTGTCATTTGTTTACCGTCAGATTTCCTCCAGTTTTGGTGCACAAGACGAAGTGTTTTCTCTAGTTCCTGTAAATATTTATCACTAAGATACCTCAAACAACAACTGAGAAAAGACTGAAAAAGGACTGATTTACTGAAAATACACTTTGGCAGGTTGGTAGTCCTATATAGGACGACGTGAGGTTGTTTGGACACTTGGTGCCGAGACAACAATGCTTATACGAATTTAAAAAGGGTTAATTTCCTCTAAATATCTTATCTTTATTTCACAAAAAAATAACTTTGCTAGTTCTTGGAATACTGCAAAAAATCTGCCCTTTACTCCCACATAAATCCGAAAATAATTTGAATATTTCCAAAATTGATCCTTTTTAAATTAGAGAATCCATTATTCTACAATTTCTGTGAATATTATTCCACTTAATGAAGTAATAAAGGCGTAGTAAAGCAACATAAGTGAATAAGTTACTTACGAGATATTGGCCTGGAACGCCGGCCGGCCCGCCGTCTCGAATTTTTTTTTTCCGCGAAAATCGCGTTTGTTTGGGTGGTTTTCTTAGTAAACTGGTGTTCTAGTGCAGTTATCCTCTTCAACGCACCGTTTTCTATCACAAGATAAAAGAATACGACATGGAGACGAACGGTAACTATTTTTTATATCGAATATTGCTTGTGGACTCTCACAATATTATGGCCTATTTTATTCAGTCTAGAGTATATAACATGTTTGTATGTTATTTATAGTGTTATTATATGATATTATATCAATTCTGATAGATAAATAAGCCGTAGAGTTGATATAAGCGTTATAATGAAGTGATTTCTCCTGCATGTCTCTGGAGCGGGAATACTGCCGGTGTTCCTAGATGGTTCCTGATTGACTGGAAGTCTACGGATAAGCTCAACCTACTGTTTTATGATGCCAAATAGTCAATTATTATATTAGAAAGAATAATGCAAGAAAAAGCAGAATGTATCAGGGAAGGATAGAGCCCACCTCCTGGCAGTGAGAGACCCTCATGCAGGGGGACGGACTGATGGTGATGGACTGATTACATCGTCTTCACATCTCTACTGTTCCTGCTTACTTTTTGTATTCGACTGAAGAAGCCTACTGCGTAGGCGAAACGTTTCGGAATAAAGTTGCCTAACTGTTGCCTATGTGTCTTACCTAACAACCTGCCGGTATTGTATACCATTTTGATGTTCAGGGAACTTTCTGTTGGCTGTTCCCAACTCCAGCCTTGGCACACGCCTCGACCTACTGACCATCTGTATCGGTGTTGCCCTTCGACTTGCCGCCCCTATTCTCGCTGAACACAGGTGTATTTGTGGCAGTGAAGCAGCAGACATATTCGGATACCACCGTCTTGTGTGCCGAAAATCCGAGGGAAAGATTGCAAGACATGAGGAGGTTAATAACATTATCAAGAGGAGCCTCACAACAGCCTGATGCCCAGCAGTAAGGGAGCCACCCCAGCTATGCAGATCTGATGGCAGTCAGAAGCATCCAGTTGGTATCACCCTTCAAGCCTGGACAGATGGGAAGTATGTGGTGTCGGACTATACATGTGCATCTTCCTTGGCTGATACCTATCTCCAACACACCAGGGAGGAAGGAGGGGCAGCTGCCAGCTTTCAGGGAGTCCCAAAAGTCTAGAAAATGTGGAGAACTTGCCCATCATTATATGTTTGTTCCAATAGGCTCAGAGACCCTTGGCTCATGGGGAAAGAGTGCATCTAAATTCCTTATGGAGCTGGGAAAAAGACTCGTCAGGGTAACTAGGGATCCCAGGGCAGCTAGTTTTCTGTTCCAGCGGCTCAGTGCGGCTGTTCAAAGGGGTAATGCCTGCTGTATTTTGGGCACACGCCCCAGCTCTTAGGAGCTGGATCAGATTTTCGCCTTATAATCGGTGATACACTCGTAACAACATGTACCGTATATGCCACCTTTATATCAACAATGTATCTCTTAAATCTTCTGTACCATATTATGTAATAAAATATTCCTATTGGTAAAAAAAAATGAAAAGGGGGTGGTAGGGAAGTGGAATATTCAAACGGCTTCAGGAAGAAATCCAAATATTCTTTCTTAAAGCCTTTTTATCCACTTCTCCAGGCTATGGGTCCCACAATTTACACCAGAGGTGGCCCCCACTAGAAAAAGCGATAAAAAAAAAATATATAGGGCCGTAAGTGACGAGCTACCCACATCGCCATCACCATACCTGATATAAATGACTATAATTTCTTGTAGAAACATCGTAAGAACATTGATTCTTTACCTTTGTGTTGCCAAAGAGTTAAGCTATTTTTCTATAGAAATAATTTCAATTTCCATAATTTTTCGATATTTTTTGAAGTTTGCAAATAATTGGATTACAGGCGCCTTACCTGACCGGGCACCCCCCTCAAACCTCCTTTTCAAACTTAGTATTGCTCTCGGGTAACTAATGATCTGATAAAAGCTTTTATACTAATATTTTTGAAGCTCCTGGCTCCTCACTACAGTGCATTAATTTTTGTATGATTCATGAGTCACAGGTTTTGGGATGGTTCAGTCACATTGTCCAAACATCATCGACACATAGCAAAGTATTTTAACTCTAAAAATAACCCCACCCCTTTACATCATAAGAAACAAGCTGCTTGGAAACCTGTCCTCATAAAACATATTCCCTGCAAGAAGCTGCCTGGGCATGTTTTAAGATCTTTATGAGAATAATTGGACGTTTAGTTTCCTTCTGGGATCAATTTTTAATACCAACACTCTGTCCCTACTCTCTCCTTACAACCTCATTATTTGAGGAATTTTTTCACTGTTTGAATTTCAGGTCCTAGATAGAGGGCCAAGATGATCGAAATCAGCCACATTGTGTTGAGAACGTCAGTACTCATAGGTAAAGCTTGGGAGGGAGTGACTAAGAGGACTGTGGCATGCAAAGAGTACGTAACCTTTATTCGGTGCAGTACACACCTCATTTACAGGCTAACACTCGCCCAACCAGCGACAGGTTGCTACGAGTTTGATGAGGGCCCCCCGTCGTTCAACTAGTGACCAGGTTTAGCCAAACAAGAAGATGTTTTATGGCAATCGGCAGAGGTTATGTGGGTACTGCTCTCCAGTCGGTCGGGGCCTTTGTCATTCCCATTCTAGAGCTGGTTGAAAGCACGGTCTCTATCTTGTGGCTTTCTATTTCTGCCTTGCTTACCGTGAGTAGCACTATAGACTTATTACCTGTAACTAGTTACATAATTGCTGTTATAAACTGTGATGGATAAATAAGTCTAAACTTTTTCTACTGTGATTATTTGCTCGCCATTACACCCGGGTAACAGGCCATTTGGAATCCTGAGTTGTAATAATAACGGGTAGCCTGTCCGAGAGTTTGAGCTGGACTTAGAGAAACGTAGAGCTTAGGGTGAAGCACGGTAGCAGGAACATTGTGCAGCTTTGCTGTACTGGCAGTTGCTTTACAAATTTTTTGCGTGTCATTGTTTACTAGCCTGTTCGGGTGTGGAAAATTTTGCAGTCGCTTTGAGCTTGTATGCGTATTCTGCCCAATCGTACTGTGCATAGCTAAGCGAATTCAGCAAAATAACGTGGTACGTAGGGGTATTCTGCAAACGAGCTGTGCATAGCGAATAACATGATGCCACCAAGGAGACGATCAGACGTCTGGTGTCAGCATAAACTTTGCAATAACTACCAAAATTGTCTTTTACAGCGTTGTTGCAATTGCTAGTTTCCATTGGCATTACATACAAACGCACTCTCACAGCTGCTCAACTGCGTTCACTGATACTGACAAACTTATAAAGAAGAATGGCAATCAGACTCCTCCTTCAACAGGAGTAGGGCAAAAACTACTATGTTCTCGCATGAGGTAAGATGATAACACCTACGAGCAAATGGTCAGTATAGTGCAGCTGGGTTGTCTCAAGGTGGGAATCACGTCGTTGGCACTTGAAGCTGGCAAAATTCAATCTTGAGCAAACTAGGAACAGAGAGATTTGCAAGGGAAGAATTTGAAAGGGAAAGAGAAAGGAGGCAGTTTCGCATTCTGTAAATGATTTAAGTTTTTACAAAAAGCAGTACAGCTTGTTTCCCCGCTTCAATGAGGCCGAACCAGAGCAATTTTTCGAAAGCTTCTCGAAAATCAGCACGACCCTTGAGGAGGCCGGAACAGCATTGGGCACTTTGGATCATACAGCATATCGGGTAAAGGCACAGAATTTACGTCAGGCATTAAATGGACGGCTGACTTTTCTGATTATCATAGTGAAGACTCACAGTGTTCGGGAGTCAGATAGCATATACATGTATTCCAGCCAAATAACCGCCAAGAAGTATTCAGCTGGGCAGACACCAGCTTGGTCAATCCCTAGTGGACTTTGTGAACAGTAAACCAAGCTTTTAACCCAGCGTGTTATAAAGCAAGTGGTGTCTCTTACCTTTGAGGAGCGGTGCAGCCTTATTCTGATTGATAACCTGCCTGGAAGTCTTGTGGACCAGAGGTTCGAGTCTTTCTGCAGGATTCGTGGACTTAACCCTGCATTGGAGGCAGACCAGGTTGGCTTGATACCTTCGAAACTAACCGCTCCTTGTCCGAGCGGGTTCGCGTCTCTCTATTCAACAGCTCTGGCATAGCAGAATCGTCAACCTTGGAGAATGACGGCCCGCCGGATGGAGAAACGTCTACGGTCTACGTCAGCCAAAATAAGCTCACCTGGTGACACGCTTCTCAACCCATGGTCCCACCTGCGGCAGAGGCAAACTTTCTCAAGGTGCATCTCTGCTCGACAACAGTAATCCAGAGAGAACCAACCAGCCAGAACGACACCATTTGCAACGGTCAACAGAGTAAAGGGCAAAGCCTGTCCGTCTGCTTCAAGTCAATAAAGTAGGTCACATCAGTCCCAACTAGCCCCCATTAACCCCAACCCATTGAGAAAATCTCTAATATCCCTAGTAAACATGTCCCCTAGAGAAGGTAGAAAAATGGTATGGCCCCTTATTATTGCAAAAGTCTTATTTCCCTTCAGTAAAACTCAGAAACAACTAAAGATAAAGACCTTTATGGAGATACTGAGCATATTGCTTCACTTGTAAGAGAGGGGAAATTTACCGCCTGTTTTCAAGAATACTTCTCTGAATTCCTCTGTTTTATGGAAGCAATGGAGAAGCTATATATTCTGTTCCTTTGCAAAAATTTATGTACAAGTGCAAATATTACAACTGGTACTTGACTGTAGGTGTCTCAAAAGGATTCCCCATGAAAGATGCAGTGTTATTACTGGGTAATAACATTATACTGTTAGTTCCGTGACCTGAACCTATAAAGATTAATTCTTCCTCCGGGTTGGCCATAACTCGGGCAACCTCCCAAGGGTTGTTCTGGAGAGAATGTTGACCCTTATCCTTGCCGACTCCGATCTCGGAATAGCCACGTTGTTTTTAGCGGAGCACACCGGCTGGAGGCCACGTAATCAAGAGAAACAGACCCTGATCACAGCCTTCTCCTATTCCCAGGTTGCCAGGAGTGCCAGATGTCTCCTGTTTTCCATCCCGAGGGACTGTCCTTCCAGATGAACACGAAAGGACCCTTCTTTAAAATCGCTTTGAAGCAGCATGGGTAAATCCCCTTTGGGGTCTCCGGTCAAGTATGAAGTTTAAAAACGATTATTTGATCTGCACTGAGACTGGTAATGGAGCTAGAGGGCCGGCAATTGTTTAAACAGGTTAGTGGTTCCAAACAAAGTAATGAGACCTCAAAAATTAAATATAGCTCATAACACTTCATTAGGAGTCACTTAGGAATTACAAAAACCTTGTATAGAATCACAAAAGAGATTTTATTGCCAAAAATAAAGAAAGATGTGAAGATCATATTAAGGTGGTTGCCGAGAATGTCAGCAAGTTGGGAAACCTGGACATTTTTCCATTAAACCTGCACCTCTCCTACCTATACCTGCTGATGGAAGAACCTTGTTGCATATTTAATTTAGACTTTGTGTTAGGACCACTACCTATGTCAAAATCTGAAACAGTATTTAATTACCGATTATGGATAAAGTAACCAGATATCCTGAAGCAATTACCATGCGTAGTAGTATACTAAACAATTCCAAAGCTTTAACAAAATAATTTCTTGTTTTGAGCATTCCTAAAACTATTCAAAGTGATCAAGTGTACTAACTTACTGCCCAAAGCATTTAGGGAAGTATTAACTAGGTTAAGGATAATCCCCACAACTTATCCACTGCCGATCATCCTCAGATCACAAGGCGCCTGGGAAAGATTCCACCAGACATTAAAAACGATGATGAGAAGTTATTGCATGCACTTTTCCTACCGACATGGGATGAATCACTACCTTTGTGCAGTTTCTCAGTACAGAGACGTGCAAGATCTAATCAGGGTAAAGTCCTTTGAGCTGATCTTTGGGCCAATGTAGGGGGGGGGGGGGGGACCGAGGTCCTCTCGGTGCTCAAAGAAGGATGTATGGGAGAAGACGTTAGCTCAACACTCTACAATCCGTCATCAAGTTGCAGGTGCACGTCAGGTTAGCCAAGGCAAACCTAAAGACAGCTCAAAGCAAGATGAAACAGAGGTATGACAGAAGTGCAACATTCTGCTCATTCCATCCAGGAGGACAAGGTTTTGTGCAGGACCTATACCTGGCCACACCTTGAAACTGGAAGTACGGACCTAATCAGATTGTAAGTAATTATCTGAATGTAAATATTATGTGGTAGCTCCCATTGATAAGCCTCAAAAACTAAAACCTTTACCACAATTAATCAATTAAAGTATTTCCATACACCAATAAAAAGTCCAGAAATGACTCTGTTTTCCACTATCTCTCTGAGGACGATTCTGACTCTTTGCACTCTATCTCAGAAATTAATATTAAACTTCCAAATTCTGTCCGCCCAAGGATCGTAGCCCTTTCTTAATGGAGGATTATCTGAATCGCAAGCAACAAATATTAACTGAGCTTCTACAGTCAATCAATATTTTATTCGGATGTGCAGAAAAAATGTACGTTAGGTTACCATGATTTGATGTGGGAAACTCGAAACCAATTAAATTCTCCCCCTACAGAGCTAATCCGTAAAAAGTCACAGGCTACTTCAAGCAGGAAGTAGAATTTTTGTTGAAGCAGGGTTTAGTGGAGGAGTCATCTAGTCCATGGGCTTTCACACCGTGCATCCTTGTGAAGAAGGTGATGGAGGGTTTTCGTAAGTGTACAAACTACCGTAAGGTGAACGAGGTCACCATTAAAGATGCTTACCCTCTTCCTGTCTGGATGATGTAATTGACTTTGGGGTAAGGCTACTTATGTGTCCAAATTAGATCTCCTTAAAGGCTACTATCAGGTACCTTTGATGGATAAGGCGGAAGGAAATCCTCCTTCTCCTTCGTAATTCCAGGAGGTCATTATCATACAGTTGACCCCCTTGCGGAATGAAAAAAACCCCCTCTTCATTCCAGAAACTATACATCAGGCTACTAAAGGACTTGAAGGGCAAACGGCACGAACCTAGATATATTGTTGTGTGTCAGATACTTGGATCAACACCTACTTAGACTTAAGGGCACTGTTTGAGATCTTTAAAGTTCCTATTTAACATTAAATTTATCTAAATATTCCTTGGCCAGCCACTGGTCACTTTTCTAAGGCCATGAAGTAGGTAAGTGGTAAGTTGCACCTAAACTTGCTTAAGTACTTTTCTATTAAAGCTATCCATTCCGCATGATAGAAATCTCTACAACTTTTCTAGGCATGACAGGAATTTTTTACAGAAGATTCAGAAAGAATTTCTCAGATCTTGTAGCCCTCGTACCTCTCTTACCAGTCAAAAAGTTCCCTTTAATTGGACCTGACCTCAACTGTACACTGCTTTTATAAAGCAGAAAAGATATTGTGTACTGCACCCATTCCTCTTGGTCCTCCAGACTTCTCCAAACCTTTTTCATTACCAGGTTGATGCTTTGAGTCTCTGGGTTTGGGGCAGTACTATTACAAATCGGGACAAGGAGTTGCAGCCGTAGCATACTTTGGACCTAGTTCCACCACACAAGGCTTCTCTACCACTGAAAAAGAATCCCTCGCGCTGGTACTGGCTTGGAGCATTTCCATGTTTAATGGCCAGACAATCGCAGGTAGTCAGTCTACATTGATCACAATCCTCTATATATCTCCAAGCCATGAAGAACCACAACACAAGGCTTATGGCGCGGGAGCGCTAAGCTGCAACCATATAATGTTTCCATTAAATATATTGCCGGCAAAGAAAATATGTTGGCAGCTCTTTATCTAGAGTATAAATTAATTTAGGTATAGGAATGTTATTTGTGTAACCCCGTTTCAATGCTCTTTTTTTTTATCCCCTGCTGAGGGATGCGGTAGCGTCCGCCTGTATCTTTGGACCTATGCTAGCCTTCTGACTGATTTCACACTCTAAGTTTAGGGTTTGGCTTTTGTCACAGAAAAAGCAGATCACTACTAAGAGTTGGATGAGGAGAGGAAAAGGCGGTCCCCATTATTTTATGCCATGGCGGCACGGTTACACTGGGAGGTGGCAGCCTAATCCTGAGCCTTCTTCTCGGGGTTGGGGTGTGGATGCAAGAGTACGTAACCATTATTCGGCGCATGTACACACCCTCATTTACAGGCTATCCTCCCCCATCCAGCAATCAGGTGGTGTTGCTAAGAGTTAATGATGGGCCCCGTCGTTCAACAATGACCGGGTTTCTAGCCAATAGAAGATGGTTTTGCAATCGCAGAGGTTATGTGTGTACCAGCCTCCTGGTCCTTGCCCTTGTTGCAGTTACACACACGTCCCATTCTGGAGGTCGGTTGAAGCACAGTCGGCTTATCTTGTGGCCTCTATTTCTCTTTGCTTACCGAGGAGTGCACTATACTTATCACCTGTAACATAGTGTACATATTGCTGTTCAGACTGGTGAACGGAAAAAAATTAAACTTTTTCTAACTGTTTCTATTTGCTCCCATTACAACCCGGGGTAACAGTCCATTTGGAATCCTGGGTTGTAATAAGACCTTGAACTCGCTTGGAAAAAACTGTGGCAAGAATTGTAGAGTCAAAAGGGAATTTTTGAAGAGTTTGAGGCTAACCCTGAAGTGTATGCGGGTTTTGAGGAATTCATTGTGGCATGGGAAGTCCTTGGGTGTTTGGAGGTTAAGTGGGGAGGATGTGGCAAGTTGGAGGAAGAGGACATAAGAACTAACCACTGATGAGCTGCTAGATCATCTTCAACAGCAAGAGCAGACCTAGGAACCTGCTTCGGAGGAGGGATACGAGAAAAGAAAATTGAAGTAGTTGCCTACTTCAAAGATTAAGAAATGTTGCAATGTGGCTTAAAGTGCAATCCTGTTTTTTTGATGAAAATCACCCTGACACAGCTACTGCAAGCCATGTTGGCAACCTGTACACTGACAATGTTGTGAACCACTTTAGGAAAGTCATAAAGAAACGAGAGGAACAGGCCTCTATGGACAGATATGTTGTGCGACAGAAGTCCAGTGACTCTCAGGCTGGTCCTAGTGGCATTAAAAGAAGGGAAGTAACCCCGGAAAAGGACTTGCTACCTCAAGTCCTAATGGAAGGGGATTCCCCTTCTAAACATTAACAATTTCGACACTCTCCCATCCTCCTATCTCATCAATCATCACCAGATCTTCATTAAAGGTAAGTGTCAATTATTCTATTGTTATTATTCTATTGTTATTGTTATTGTAATTATTCTATTGCATTAAACTTAATATTGCATGTGGTAATTTTTTTTTTCATGCTTTTGGGTGTCTAGCACGAATTAATTTGATTTCCATTATTTCTTATGGGGAAAATTGATTGGCTTTTCGATAATTTTGGTTTACGATGAGCTATCAAGAATGGATTAATATCGCAAACCGTGGGTCCACTGTACATGAGTGGGTGTGGGTAGGTGTGTAGGTGTGAGTTGGACTTGACTAGCTTGTGCTGCTGGGTCTGGTGCCGTGCTCCATCCTGGAGTGGAGGTGACCAGCCTGGGTGGGTCATTGGGCTTATCCGTGGGGGGGGACATGGACCTGCTCTGCATGGGTCAGTAGGCCTGTCGCAGTGTTCCTTTTTTCTTATGTTCTTATGTACTGTTGTTTGTGGTGGGAATTAGATTATCCAGGTATGTGCTAGACTTCCCTCCAAACATTAAGTGACATTCTTACACAAAGGGAAAGGTCGTCCAGTTTTCCTGCTCAATAAAATAACGATAAATATAACATAGATAATGCCTTAAGATAAACAACATAAAAACATAGAATTCTTCAATTTTATTATATAAATAAAAAAATAAAAATAATAAATATCGCGAAACGTAAAATAAATTACTTTAATAAGGTGAAATATGAATCCCAGGACAGACACGTTTATAAACTACTGAAACCAAAGCTTGTATAAAAACATGGATGTATTTAGGGTCCGGAAAAACACGAGAGGTTGGTGTTGATAATGATACGTCAGGTGAAAATTGTGTGTAGTTCACTCTCTAATAGTGATGATAAGAACATAATAAAGAAGGAACACTGCAATAGGCCTACTGACCCAAGCGGAGAAGGTCCATGTTTCACCCCTGGATTAGACCAATGACCCACCCAGCCTGGTCATCTCCACTCAAGGATGGAGCACTGCACAAGACCCAGCAGCACAAGCTAGTCAGGTCCAACTCACACCCACCCACACACACTCTTGTATTCATCTTACCTATTTTTAAAACTACACATCGTTTTAGCCTCAATAACTGTACTCGGGAGTTTGTTCCACTCATCCACAACTCTATTACCAAACTAGTGCTTTCCTACATCCTTCGTAAATCTGAATTTTTCCAACTTGAAACCATTGCTGCGAGTCCTGTCTTGGCTGGAAATTTTCAGCACGCTATTTACATCCCCTTTATTTATTCCTGTTTCCCATTTATACACCTCGATCATATCTCCCCTAATTCTACGCCTTTCGAGAGAGTGCAGATTCAGGGCCCTCAGTCTATCCTCATAGGGAAGATTTCTGATGTTAGGTAAGACACATATGCAACAGTTAAGTATTTTTATTTCGAAACGTTTCGCCTACACAGTAGGCTTCTTCAGTCGAGTATAGAAAAGTTGATAGAAGCAGAAGAGACTTGACGACGATGTAATCAGTCCATCACCCTTAAAGTTTTGAGGTGGTCAGTCCCTCAGTCTGGAGAAGAGCATTGTTCCATAGTCGTAGAATTTGAGGTTATCAGTCCCTCAGCCTGGAGAAGTTCAGTTCCATAGTCAGGAACTATCTGAAGATCAAGCGACAGTGCGGAGACTTAAATACTGTCGGAAGGAGAGGTGCAGAGTAGTATAGTGTGAGAATGTAGCCACTGAGAGGTCAGGTCCATCTCAGATCAAAACAGTTCTCACTTGAAAGGGTTGTCCAAGGTGTTTTCTGTAACAAATGCCATGTGTTGCAGTGCCCTGACAAGATGAACATCAAAATGGTATACAATACCGACAGGTATTGAGGGACTGACAACCTCAAATTCTACGACTTCAAGGGTGATGGACTGATTACATCGTCTTCACATCTCTACTGTTCCTGCCTACTTTCTGTATTCGACTGAAGAAGCCTACTGTGTAGGGGAAACGTTTCGGAATAAAGTAGCCTAACTGTTGCCTATGTGTCTTACCTACCAACCTGTCGGTATTGTATATATTTTGATGTTCATCTTGTCAGACACTGCAACACATGGCCTCTTTGTACAGAAAACACCTTTGGACAACCCTTTCAAGTGACAACTGTTGGATCTGAGGGGGACCTGACCTCTCAGTGGCTACATTCTCACTACTACTACTACTCTGCACCTCTCGTTCCGACAGTATTTAAGTCTCCGCACTGTCGCTTGATCTTCAGATAGTTCCTGACTATGGAACTGAACTTCTCCAGGCTGTGGGACTGACAACCTCAAATTCTACGACTTCAATGGTGATGGACTGATTACATCGTCTTCACATCTCTACTGTTCCTCCCTACTTTCTGTATTCGACTGAAGAAGCCTACTGTGTAGGCGAAACGTTTCGGAATAAAGTTGCCTAACTGTTGCCTATGTGTCTTACCTACCATTTAATTAACTACAGAAACTCAAGACTTATCGCCACAGAAGACAACACTCAATACCTAAGAATCCTGGAATTATCGCTTATCTCTATAATTAACAATTTCAACCAGAACAATGGCTTCTATAACATAGCTGAGCCACTTGCCAAGAAACTTCTTCATCCCTATCCCATATAAGAATATAGAACACTGCAGAAGGTCTGCTCACAACTTATCCAATACCCCCTTCCAAGCTACCCAAGATTTTAGACTAAAACCCCACCCGGTAGATCATCAAATGCAGCATTCTCCACCTGACCTCAACATTCTGAACCTGACTATAAATACTCACGTACCTTCCACCCCAGGTAAATCTGTTTGTGACTTGAAAAAGCCCACTGTGTGGGCGAAACGTTGTCAATAAAGGATCATATTAAACTGCATATGTGTTTATGTTTCCATTGTGTCGGTATTTCATACCATTTATTTTCAGAGAGTTGAAGAACAACCTGATGACTTCCATTATTTATACTTCTAAATATGAAGCCAAGAATTCTGTTAGCTTTACTGCGAACACTAATGCACTGTTGTCTTGGTTTTAGATTACTGCTAACCAGAACTCCTAAATCCTTTTCGCAATCAGTAGTATTAAGATCTACATTATTTAGTTTATATGTGGCATGGTTATTTAACTGTCCAACATTTAGAACTTTGAATTTGTCAATATTAAAGTGCATCTGCTATTTCTCCGACCATTGCATCAGTCTATTCAAATCCTCCTGGAGTACTCTAGTGTCCTCATTAGAATGAATTGGACGGCCTATTTTGGTGTCATCAGCAAATTTGCTTATGTCGCTATTTATTCCCTCATCTATGTCGTTTACCTAAATTGTGAACAACAACGGGCCCAACACTGATCCCCGAGGAACACCGCCCTTTTGACGTTCCCCCATTCTGATTTCTCCCCATTTATGCAAACTCTCTGCTGTCTATTTGTCAGCCAAGCCTCTACCCAGAAAAAAATTTCTCCTCCTATTACATGTTTCCTCAATAGCCTCTGGTGTGGAACGCTATCGAAAGCCTTACTGAGTCCAAATACACAATATCATATTCATTACCATGATCTACCTCTTCAAACACCTTAGTGAAAAAAGTTAGTAAATTCGTAAGACAGGAATGGCCCTTTGTAAAACCATGTTGAGATTCATAAATCAATCTATGTCTCTCAGGATGGCTACGAATTGCTTCGGCAATTATTGGTTTCATAAATTTTCCCACTATGGAGGCAAATGCTTATTGGTCTATAGTTCGAATCCAAGGGCCTGTCATCTACATTGTAAATAGGTATTACATTTGCCATTTTCCACTTATCAGGCACTATGACAGTTTGTAGTGATATGTTAAAATGATTAGCCAAGGTATGCTAGGTTCCTCTTTACATTCCTACAAACACTCTTGCAAACAGTTCATCAGGTCCTGGGGATTTGTTCGGCTTTAGTTTCTTTATTTGTCTGAGGACCATGTCACTAGTTACTGCAATCGTAAAATAGTTTATTATCATCCTGTTCTACATAATCTATTATTTCAGGAATATCGCTAGTATTTTCGTGGTGAAAACTGAGAGGAAGTAGGTATTGAGAATTTCACAACTATCCTTATCACTGTCAGTGATCTGACCAGAGTTACTCTTACGTGGCCCTATCTTGTCCTTCATCTTACTTCTGTATACCTGAAATAACCCTTTTGGGTTAGTCTTTGAATCCCTTGCAACCTTAGCCTAATAATCCCTTTTTGCTTTTCTTATTCTTTTCTTTATTTCTATCTTTAATTGAATATATTGATTTCTTAACTGCCCATCCCCTCTTTTGATACGCCTATGTATGCCTCTCTTTTGACCAATTAGATATTTTAATCTATTGTTCATCTATTTGGGATCATTTTTGTTAGATCTAATTTCCCTACTCGGAACAAAAGTTGTCTGGGCAGCTAGAACTATGCTAGAACTATGCTCTGGAAAACGTCATATTGGCAACCAAGGTCACCTACCTGACCCATAGTCAGAACATCTCAATTTAGCCCACCCATATAGCATAAGGATACCAAAGTAATACCATAGTATATAGCATTAGGACACCAAAATAATACCATAGTGTATAGCATAAGGATACCATAGTGATACTACAGTATATACATAAGGATACCATAGTGATACTACAGTATATAGCATAAGGGTACCATAGTAATACCATAGTATATAGCATAAGGATACCAAAGTAATACCATAGTATATCGCATAAGGATACCAAAGTAATACCATAGTATATAGCATAAGGATGCCATAGTGATACCACAGTATATAGCATAAGCATACTAATCCTCACTTCAAACACTTGCCTACATCATTGCCTCCAGCACTGAGGCAGATAATAGGATTGATCCCATTACCGTTCACGATGTCAAGGTGGCTAACAATATCCTCCAACCCAGCCCAGGAAAGCAAACCCTCTGTCTCCTACTGCTATCCTTCAAGCAGAAGGCCCTATTCATGTACCTGAACTAGCTATACCCAGCAACAACAATGTTTTTACCTTCCTTGATGTAGTTCGTTGTGATGTTCCCAGTAGACCACTCACATTCATCGGGTAGCACGGAAAATGGGTTCAATGTTTCCACAACAGTTTCCTGAATCTTCGTTGATTCTAGCTCTCCATCCGTCCTCTTGTTCCTTAACTTTGTCCCATGTTTTCTAACCAGTGTCTGGGTTCCTTTCTTGGCTTGAGGATTCTCAACATGAGGATTACTATGAATCTTCTTGTTTTCCTCAGTCAGTCGCTGTATCTCAAGCTTAGCCACCCTCAGGTTTTTCTTTAGCTGCTGGTAGAGTTGCTCAAGAGAGGACATCTTGTTCAGGTACACAGAGATCACACAAGACACGTCTTCACTGAGTTAAGTACAGGTCAACACTGAGTTAAGTACAGGTCATCAGTCAGTTAAGTAAATGTCAACATCATTAGTAGACCTTCTTCAGTGTTCCCCCATTCTTACGTTCTTATGTGGAATAGTGATGTAGAAGTTTTTTGGCGAGGGGTTCAACTATATATAGAAGCCTTTTTTTCTAGTTGAAGTTGTTGGATACGCAGATAAGTGATGATTCCAAGGTTCTTTGGAATTGAGTGTTGTCTTCTCTGTCGATAAGTCTTGCGTTTGTGTAGTTGATTAAATGAATGTGTGAATTTTGGTATTGAACACAGGCATTCCTTGGATCGTCAGATCTGCCTGCAGACTGGTGTTTTGAAATACATGTTTGGAGGTCTCTGGATGTTTCGCCGACGTATAATTTGCTGCAGTCATTACAATGGATAGTGTATACCCCTGCAGTGGATTGAGGCTTGTCATATCTATTATTGGTAATGTCCTTTATGGTCGTGGTTGTGGAGGTAAATACTTAGAATGAGGTATTAGAAAAGATTTTAAAGTTAAGACACATGTTTAACATCGGGGTATCTTTATTGTAGAAGTTTCGCCATCCATTGGCTTTATCAATACAAATTCCAGGACATAATTTGAAGACAGTAGAACTATATACAAAAGGTGAGGTAATCAGTCCCTCCAAGGCTGAGGGACTGATTACTTCATTTTTTTGCATATAATTCAACTGTCTTCTAATTATGTCCTAGAATCTGTATTGATAAAGCCACTGGATGGCGAAACTTCAAACAATATAGGTATCCAAATGTTTGTGAAGGCTTACTCAGCCCTGTAACAACTTCAACAGTATTACCAAGGCTGGCTCCTCCTCAGGAAAATTAATGAATAGAAAAAGAAATAATAATTCACAAAGATAAACACTTTATTATTTATTAAAGCAAACATGAAACAGTGAAACATGAAAGGTATATCCTATTTGAAAAAAAAAATGAAAAATGAAATGAAAAAATTACATTTGAACTCAACGCTACTATACATAGATATAGTGATACTGGGGTCGCAGGTGTTGGTGACAACCCACCGGCTCGTTCTTCACAGAGTCTATAGCCGTGAGTAATTAATCCAGATGACAGGAAAGCAGGTTCGTTACCACTGCTATGATGAGGGGTTATGTCCTGAGTCTGCGTACATGACAGGTAGATAGATCCAACATGGGATGTCTCAGGACGTTAGTCCGTCTCCTTCAATTCTTCTCGTTGTTTGGCAGATGACCCAATCTGTCATTCCAAGCTGGAAAGAGAGACAGGTTACCCACTGCTTAAGAAATCACTCTCCATGACAAGTACAATACCTAAAAGACGTGGTGATTATTAAAACCTTTAAGAGATATCAAGGCTGAAAGGACTAAGTTTATTATTGGTCAAAAGTGAAGCTTTCAACCAATAAGTCCACTAAAATATGAGCAGGTGTGTACTTACAGTAGTTCTGGGAGCTGTGAGTCGAGTGATTACTGTTTGACCGGAGCCCAACACATTACCTTTCGGGGGGTGTGGCATGCAAAGAGTACATAACCTTTATTCGGCGCATGTACACACCCTCATTTACAGGCTATCTCCCCCAACCAGCGAACCAGGTTGCTAAGAGTTGATGATGGGACCCCGTCATTCAACTAGTGACCAGGTTCTAGCCAATAAGAAGATGGTTTTGGCAATTGCAGAGGTTATGTGGGTACCGCTCTCCTGTCTGCCCTTGTCATTCCCATTCTAGAGCTGGTTGAAGCACGGTCTGCTATCTTGTGGCTTCTATTTCTGCCTTGCTTACCGTGGAGTGCACTAAACTTATCACTGTACATAGTGTACATATTGCTGTTCTAAATTGGTGAAGGATAATATAAGTCTAAACTTTTTCTGCTGTGTTTATTTTGCTCCCATCACACCCGGGATAACAGGCCATTTGGAATCCTGGGTTGTAATATGGGTAGCCTGTCCGGGATCTGTAGCTGGACTTAGAGAAATGGTTGAGCTTAGGGTGAATCTCGTAGCAGGAACATTGTGCAGCTTGCTGTCTGGCATTGCATTAGCTTTGCCTACGCTTTAAAAATTTTGCGTGTCAGTTCCTTTGCCTTGCTATTGTGTGATCGTTCAACAGCTCGCTACTAGCTTGTTCGGTGTGCTCGCTTCGCTACGGTCAATCTTCTAGAACAGTGTAGCTGTCTGGCATTGCTTTACAAATTTTGCGTGTCAGTTGCTACTAGCCTGTTCGGTGTGGAGAATTTTGCAGTCGGCTTTGCTTGTTTGCGTATTCTGCAATCGTACTGTGCATAGCTAAGCGTGTTCTGCAAATTAACGTGTTACGTTGGGGTATTCTGCAATCGTACTGTGCATAGCGAATAACTTACGCCACCTAGACGAGTCAGACGTTTGGTGTCGGCATATACTTTGCATAACCTACCTAAATTGTCCCTACAGCGTTGTTGGCAAATTGCTCGTTCCATTGGCATTATATACAAAAAGCACTCTCACAGCTGCGCAACTGCGCTCACTGATTGCTGACAAACTTATAGAAGAAGAGATGGCACATCAGACTCCTCCCTCTACGGGAGCTAGGGCAAAAACTCATATGTTCTTGCAGGAGGAAGATGATACACCTACAGAGCAAAATGGTCAGTATAGTGCAGCTGGGTTGTCTCAAGGTGAATCAGCGTCGTTGGCACTTGAGCTGGCAAAAATCAATCTTGAGCAAACTAGGGAACAGATTTGATAGGGAAAGAGAAAGGAGGCAGTTTTCGCATCCTGTAAATGATTTTAGTTTACAAAAAGCAGTACAGCTTGTTCCCCGCTTCAATGAGGCCGAACCAGAACAATTTTTCGAAAGCTTCGAAAATCAGGCTCGAGCCTTGAGGTGGCCGGAACAGCATTGGGCATCGTTGGTTCATACAACATTATTGGGTAAGGCACAGGAATTTACGTCAGCATTAAATGACGCTGAATTTTTCTGATTATCAAGTAGTGAAGACCACAGTGTTGGGAGCATATACATGTATCCCAGCCAAATACAAAAAAACTTTTTAAACTAAGCAGGCGGCAGCTTGGTCAATCCCTCGTGGATTTTGTAAGACAGCAAACCAAAGCTTTTACCAGCTGGTATAAAGCAAGTGGTGTCTCTACCTTTGAGGAGCTGGTGCAGCTTATTCTGATTGATAACCTGCTGGAGTCTGTGGGACCAGAGGTTCGAGTCTTTCTGCAGGATCGTGACTTAACCACTGCATTGGAGGCAGCCAGGTTGGCTGATACCTTCGAAACTAACCGCTCCTTGTCCGAGCGGTCCCGTCTCTCTTTTCAACAGCCTGGCATGAGCAAAGATCGTCAACCTTGGAGAATGAAGTGCCAGCCGGAGGGAGAACGTCTACATCAGCCAACTAAGTCACCTGGTGAGCCACGCTTCTCAACATATGGTCCACCTGCGGAGAGGCAAACTACTCATGGTGCATCTCGACAACAGTATCCAGAGAGACACCAGCCAGAACGACACCATTTGCAACGTCAGCAAGGAGTAAAGGGCAAGCCTGTCGTCTGCTTCCTCTGTAACAAAGTAGGTCACATCCGTCCCAACTGCCTCCATAAACCCCAACCCATTGGGAAAATCTCTAATATCCCTAGTAACATGTCCCCTAGAGAAGTAGAAAAAGGTATGGCCCCTTATTATTGCAAGAGTCTTATTTCCCTTCAGGAAAACTCAGAAACAACTAAAGTAAAGACCTTTAGAGATACTGGAGCATATTGCTCACTTGTAATAGAAGGAATATTACCCCCTTCAGAGAATACTTCCTTGAATTCCTCTGTTTTATTGGAAGCATTTGGAGGAGCTATATATTCTGTTCCTACGTTATATTAAAAATACATTTTACAGAGTTTTTGAGCTCCTTAGTAATGTGAATACAAGATTAAATTATATCATCAGAAATCAATCCTTATTGCGATATAACTGGAGTATGATTCTTTATGAAAATCCTCTAGACTAACCTCGGCTATTATTTATAAAGTTTATCGTAATAAATAGGGACCTGCTGTCCGGGAGACGGAACTTTGTATATAAACACCTTGAAAATACAGACCTTTGCGGGATAAGATGGCTTCATTATCTACCAGGTTTGATGATCTTACAGTTGAACGTTTGAATGCTATAAAGTTACAAGCTTGTTGGCAAATAGCAAAGTCTCTCGGAGTCAAGTATGATAAACACTATACCGCTGTTACAATACTCTCTGACCTCGGATTCAAATCCCGCCCGTGGTATGGTTTGTTTGCAGTCGTGTCATTACGATTTCGTGAGCCATGTCTACGGGCTATCATACGGAATTTACTTTTCTCCAGAAAACCCAGAGGAAGACTGAGAGTATTGATCGAAAGGTTTAGGACGTCGAGCTAGCTTGTTCTTTGCTCGTTAAAGTAGTGTGTATTAGGGCAGCCCGATGTTCCCTGGGCCTCTTCATAATTTGAGCCTGGTTTTCAAAGGCTTCAAAAAATGCGTCGTTGTTTTCCTCACAGCATCTGGGGACCATGGCGGCCGCTTGATGAATATTGAACGTCTCGACTCTTGGTGCCGGACGAGACTGAAGTTCACGGGTTGAGTTGTCTGTCATGTCTGATAGATTCTCTTTCGAACTCTTCTTGTTTAAACTTACGTTGGGCTTCAGTGTACGTAGTTTGTAATTTCATGAAGCGTTCTAATCTCTCAAATAGTTCAGGAGAGTGGATCTCTGGAGGAATTTGAATGGAGTTCCATTGGGAAAACTGAATTTTTCCTCACAGGAACCCTATTTCTGTTAACATAGAGAATGTGGTAGTTCCTAGTGAACTACCTGCAAAATCCATGGTTTCCCCAATTAGTCTGAGCCTGAGACAAAACTTATCTTGGAGACTTAGGTCTTGGTGATGTGTCTTTAGTATCGGCTGAAGGCACTTCCATGTTATTTAATAATGACTGCTGGTCAAATTGTGAAATTAAAGTTTCATTGTCTTCTAATTTCTGGACAGAGTCTTCCTCTGGGTTTTCTGGAAAAAGTAAATTCCGAATGATAGCCCGTAGACATGGCTCACGAAATCGTAATGACACGACTGCAAACAAACCATACCACGGGCGGGATTTGAACCCGTGGCCAGAGAGTATAGTAACAGCGGTATAGTGTTTATCATACTTGACTCCGAGAGACTTTGCTATTTGCCAACAAGCTTGTAACTTTATAGCATTCAGACGTTCAACGGTAAGATCTTCAAACCTATGGAACTATACTCTACCCAGACGAGGACTGACCACCTCACAACTTTAAGGTTGATGGACTGATTATATCGTCTCAAGTATCTTCAGCCTTCCTATCAACTTTTCTGTAACTCTCGGACCTGAAGAAAGCCTACTGTGGTAGGCGAAACTTTTTCGAAATAAAGATACCTTACTGTTGCAGATGTGTCTTACCTAACATCTGTCGGTATTTTATAACATTTTAATGTCAATCTGTCAGACACGCAACACAAGGGTACTTGGGACAGTACCTAGAATCAACTTATACTAACTTCTACTAGTGAGGAATGACTGAATTAAGAGGGACTTACTTCCAACGACTTTCATTCTACTCCTACTAGTGTCCTAACATCACACCTCTATGGCGGTATATAACACCGTCCATGTCACTTCAACTCCATATTGTTTCAACTATGGAACTAAACTCTTCTCCAACTGAAGGTACAGACCACCTCCAAAACTTTAAGCTGATGGACTGATTACATCGTCCCTCAGTATCTTCTTGCTTCTATCAACTTATTTCTGTACTCGACTCAAGAGGCCTACTGTGTAGGCGAAATTGTTTCGGAAATAAAATAATTAGACTGTTGCATATGTCTTAACTAACAACCTTCGGTATTTTAAACCATTTAATGTTCTTTCAAGAGATTGTAGATTCAGGGGCTCTCAGCGCCTATCCTCATAGTGAAGATTACTGATACAATGGATCAACTTTATCAACCTCCTTTGTAACTTTCAGTGCATTTACTTCCATTCTGTAATACAGTGACCAAAACTGCGCAGCATAATCCAAATGAGCCTAACCAACAGATATATAGTGTTAAGAACAACCCTGAGTACTTCTATTATTTATACTTCTGTGCTATGAAGCAGGGTTCTCTTGCTTTTTGCGAACACTTATGCACAGTTGCTTGGTTTCAGATTATTGCTAACCGGAACTCCTAAAACCTTTTTCCGCAAAAAATTCCTGTAATATTAATAATCTACAATATTTAGTTTATCTGTGGCTGGTTTTATTTTCTTAGTCTAATTATTTAGAACATTGCATTTTTGTCTATATTAAACCTGGCATTCTGCCACTTCTCCACCACTGTATCAATCTTTTCAAATCAACCTGGAGTGATCTAATGTCCTCATTAGAAAGAACTGGAGGCCTATTTTTTTGTCATCAGTAAATTGCTTATGTCTCTATTTATGATGCCCTCAATCTATTGTCGTTTATGTAGATTGTGAACAATAAGGGTCCAACCCTATTGAACACCGCTTGTGACATGCCGCCATTTCTGATTTCTCCCCATATATTTCAAACTCTCACATACTCCACTGCGCCAATTTTGTCAGCCACGCCCTCTACCCAGGAAAAAATTTCTTCTCCTATTCCTTGTGTTCCTTAATTTTCCTCAGTAGCTTCTGATAGGAACTCTATCGAAAGCCTACTGAGTCCGGTCCATTGTGAAGCTTATCACAGCCCTGTAACAACTTCAGTAAGTATTACCAAGGCTGGCGTCCGCCCAGGAAATTAATGAATAAAAAAGTATGATAACAGTCAAATATAAACACTTATATTATTTAAGAACATGAAACTATATAAACAATTAAATAATGAATTTTTAATCCAACTCGAAGAGAAATAAAATGAAATATAAAAATAATATCTGAATTCAACGTTAATATGTACAGTTAGACTGGGTGTCTGCGTTTTTTTGACACCGCATGTTGTAGAAATTGTAGCCATTGCTGATGGATGGGGGGTCATAGATGTAAGTGACAACCCAATGACCAAGTTCTTCCACAGAGACTTTAGCCTTGATTAGTCCATCAAAGATGAAGTCTGGAACGCAGGTCTTTCACCACTGCAAAGATGAGAGGTAGTTCCTGGGGTTTGACTAACACTAAGGTATGCAGATGTAATGGTGGCGTTCCTAAGAACTAGTGAAAAAATTTCGTATCCTTCAACACTGTTCTTTGGTTTGCCGATTACCCACCAAGCTGACATTCCAAGCTAGAAAGAGACAAAGGTTAACGCTACTGCTTAAGAAATCAATCTCCACGATAAGTAAAATATTAAAAAAAAGTGATTATCTAAAAGCATAACATGGAAATCAAGGCTGAAAGGTACTAAGTTTATTGTTGGTCAAAATGAAGCTTTCATCAACCAATATCCACTAGAAAAGGAGCAGAGGCTTTTACTTACAGTTTGTCCTGGAGCTGTGCGTCAAGTGATTACTGTTTGATCCGAGCCCCACAACGTCACCTTTCCGGGTGAGAAAGGGGGGAATAGTGGGAGCTACCTGTAACAAGCAGACTGGCAAATCCAATTTTGTCACCATATTACTTTGCTTCGTCTACTCCTATTCGCTGAACTTTTTTTCCCTCACATCCATATACACAATATCATATTCCATACCATGATCAACCTCCTCAAATACTTAGTGAAGAAAGTTAGTGAATTCTTACGACAGAAACGCCCCTTATGTAAAACTGTGGCTGAGATTCAATTAATCATTTTATGTTTTTTCCAGATGGCTACAAATTGCTTTGGCAATTATTGATTCCAATAAATTTTCCCAATATGGAGGAAAAGGCTTATTGGTCTATAGTTCAAGCCAAGGACCTGTCACCATCCCTTGTAAAATTGTAAACATTTGCCATTTTCCACTTATCAGGCACTATGCCAGTTTGTATTGACAATGTCTGGCATCGCTCCAGGGCCGTGAAGAACCTCCTGCGCAAATGAGCACTTCAGGTTCCCTGACTTGCGTAAGTGTAGGTGGTGTTTCTTATCGCGCCTCTGTCGTCAGCCCAGGAGAACTCCATTAGTCAACATGGCGTTCAATTATAGACGCAGGATTTAACACTGTCGGCGTTGAACTTCACAGAGGGCAATAACTCCAGCTGCATCCCAGGTATTACTACCTAAAATCATTCCAGAGACACGTATGTGCATTCAGGAGGAGAGTTGTACGGTAGTAGCATTGAACGGAGCACCTAGATTTTTTTGTGAAACTGCCTCTCGGCAACGGTTTATGATCGTTGGTCACTGTTATCAGGGACGTAAGTCTTGATGCAACACCAGCAGTGCGTGTGAGGATGATCGATGTATCCAGACATAAACTAGGATTAAACTGCGTAAATGTCCCCTTTGATGCTGATGAAACAGATATCAGAAAGTTTTGAGGAATAGCGGAACTGTATTCATTTGGCATGCATGGTAAGTGGGTGTTTGTGCATACAACAGGTAGTCCGGAGGGCAAACTTTTACCTAAAAATGACATTGCGACACTGGGAGCCCCTAACCGTCTTACATTGTACCTAAAAGGAATACAGGACACAGGTCCGGTGTCACACGCTGGGCAAAGGCGTACATGCCGACAATGTGGGGAATATGATTCACATAGCGGCGGAGTGTGGGAATCGGCAACGAGCTCCGGCCCAGGGACGGTAGACATCCGCTTCTACACTGGGGGAAGCAGGGTGGTTTAAAAACGACGTTAAGGAGGCGTGTCGTCTATGGAGCGGAGATAGAATGAGGCTCTTACGGCTGGGGGAGAGGGTGATGCCCTTGACCAGTTACCTGGTCCCCATACACACTTCCCATTGGATCGGGTTGAGCAAAAAGTACAGGAGAGAGAGTGTTGAAATTGAAGAGGAATTAGCCGAGGTTCTGAAGTCCTTGTCACCGCCTGAGGAGTGGCGTCCTGGCAAGGTTGTATAAGACGAGGTGAAGCTGTTGTGCAATCCCAACATCATACTATTCGGACCACGGAGTGACAGCGTGACTGAGGTGTCACCGAGATCATTGCCACTGTGTACAGTGGAGGTTGATGTTTACATTGTGAGGCATCCCCACCCAAGCCATGGAGGATGCGCCTGTCACAAGAAAGGAGAGCCACTGCATCGGATTCAGATGATGTCCTAACGCCAGCCGCAGTGCCCTGGGAAGCAAATATGTGGCAGAAGGTGAAGGTAGTGGTGGCCATGGACAGGAGGCACCGAAAGAATGGGGGAGGAGAGAGGGAAGTGTGCAGGTGACAAGTGGACCCATTCTTTCTGGTGCCCATCGGAAATGAAGAAGGGGCAGGGTGGAAACTTTAATCGGCCTCCGTGTAAGACATAAACGTTAACATTTTTGTGTAATAAGTGTAAGAGAGAATGGTTTAGAACGTTTCTGAAAAATTTAGAGTGGATGTTGTGTTCCTTCAGGAGCACAATTTTAAGGAGGGTAGGGTGTTGCGGTGGAGGGTTTTCAGGTGGTAACCCTGCCATCTGCCCGTTCGAAAGGAGGGGTGGTATATTAATTAGGGAGGTGAGCCCGTTTGTTTTGTCAGAGAGTGAGGGGGGGAAGGGTGTTGCTCGTAGAAGGTTTCTGTGGATGGTAAACTGTGTGGCCGTTTTTTATTACCGTATATCGCATGCAGAGAATAACGTGTCAAGGTGAAGCATGGAGTTTGTGAGGAGTACCTTGTGTTTTTTCCGTGCATTACCGGAGGTGGCAATAGTATGAGGTGATTGAACAGTGACATTAAAGAGGGCTATGTGGAACCGAAAGGGCAGGTTTAGTGTCGGTGGCCCTACGAGATTTAATGAAGATAAATAGATTTAAGACGCATTTCGAGGGGGGGGCTGGGAGACAGAGCTTACATTAGTTAGGAGAGGGTATCCGCGAAGTTAGATAAAGTGTTCTATTCTCACGGGTTTTGTAGTGAGAGTTTTCACAACTGTTGGAAGTAGCATGGGGTGGGAAGCAAAGAGCAGTGTAGGTGGAGGTTGGGTGGGAGGCACTTTGCGGAAATATACAGAAGTTACTGGAAATAAATATAATTGCATTGAGTGATGAGGAGGGGTTAGAGGGATTTTCTTGTCCTATGGAAGGAGGCTGTAGCGAGGAGGCACAGGAGTGGAAGATGTCCATACAATGGTGGTATTGTTGTAGCCAAGGAAGGATTAGAAATATTATATGGGGTGGGCAAACGAATAAATGATATTAAATATGGGCTTTCAAATATCTAGAGGACAGGTTAAGGGGCTGTTATGGAAATGGGTCTGTTGGGGTGCAACTAACCTATGGATGAAATTAGTCGAGGTCCAAGGGGAGACTGAGGGAGTTACGAAATGCGTGCGTGTATAGCGAAGCGGTATAGGTGGGCAGGGGTGAGGGGGGGTAGGGAGGTGCTTTGGGGAGACAAACCATCGGCGTGTGTTTTGCAACGGGGTCAAAATACAAGAGACAGCAGGTTAAGAGCTATTCGAGGGTTAGAGGTACATGAATGGGGTGGGGGGGGTTATTGAAGTGGGTCAGGGGCTGATGGCCACGTACGAAAGAATTGTTGCCGTGATGCGGATAAATGGTATGTAGGGGGGTATTGGACAGTGGGAAGGTGGGGAATGGTTATTTAGTAGAAGGTGGTGTAGTATGAGTGACGTGTAAAGAGAGTAGAGGTAATAGTGATAAGAGAGCTTTAGGGGGTATAACGGAAGTGTAAATAGAGTTGGCTTTAAGGGAATGAAGGAAGGGCAAAGCACTGGAATAGACGGGATCCCAGCTCAATTTTATCTCCTACTTGGGAGGTGATAAGGGGTTTCATGGTGAGGGAGAGATTTAATCAGGAAGGAAGGGTGTGATGGGGGACAAGAACAACAGCATTGTAGTGGGTTGGTCCAGAAGGGGTAAAGGGGCAGCACACCCTCAGGATACCCGTGCCATATCTCTGTTGTGCTGATTATAAGTGTTTCGCTATAGTCTTGTGTATCGGTTCAAATGTGTGGTAGTGAATGGTTTTCGAAAACGCAGTAATGTTTTGCCTGGAAGGTCGATGATTGAGGGTCATGGAATACTGGAGAAGTTTTGGTGGAGTCAAAAGGGGTCAGGGAGGGGGCGATGTTGCCCCCCCACTTTAGACGGCAGGGGCCTATGACAGGGTGGAAGGGGAGCCATTGTGAGCTATACTTTGAGGCATGGTTATGGGGAAGAAATAGTTAATAGGGTAACCACATTGAACAATGGAGCCATGATGAGGGTACAGATTAATGGATGCTTGGGGGAGAGATTGGGTAATGGGTAGAGGACTTAGGCAGGGGTGTCGCCTTTTCACAAATGTTGTTTGCGTGCATTCAGACCCCTTCTATAGAATGTTTGTAACGTTGTGTATGTGACACGAGTGGAGGTATGGGGGGGGGGTTCGGAAATGTGGCCGGCGAATAATAGGATACGTAGACGATACAAACAGTCTGGTTCGAGAGGATGGCGTTGGGTGTTTTGATGATGTTGTGCAACAGTTCGGAAATGCAACAGGTATGCAGTTAAATAGAGAGAAATCATGATCATTGTGTTTTGGGTGGAGGG
The DNA here is from genome assembly GCF_026875155.1 of Cherax quadricarinatus. Lineage (NCBI taxonomy): Eukaryota > Metazoa > Arthropoda > Malacostraca > Decapoda > Parastacidae > Cherax > Cherax quadricarinatus. Next base: position 48,038 of record NC_069489.1, on the reverse strand, counting down.
GTGAAGGGGGAGGGCAGATATTAACGTTTTGAGTAAAACAAACGGTGTCTTCAAAAATTTGTGTATCACCTATAAGGATGACTTTGCACTGCGCGAGAGGAAACTGGAATAGATTAATGGAAAGGATATTCAGGCGTCTGGGGGCATGCGACCGTCATCATCTACTCTTTGAGCAACGATTGATTGTTATTAAAAGTATTTATTGTATAGTAAGTTTGGCAACGTAGCAACCGTGTTCCCATTTAACATGGACGGCGTTGTGGGAATTCTGAGATGAGTGTTTAACTTTTTGTGGTGGTTCAAGGTGCGAATGGCTGAGGAGAAGAGGTTGTAATGTTACCTGTGCGCCAAGGAGGTTGGGGTTGATGGGGGGATTTTTTTTCTGAGAAGGAGGATTAAAATGTGTGTTCTTAAATGGAGGTTTTGTGGCCTAAGGTGTTGAGTTTAAGGGCAGCTGGAAAAGTATATGATAGGTTGGGGTAAGTTGTATGGTAGGTGAGTGAGTTTTAGTGGAATGTGGAAAGAGTTTTTGAGGGCTTGATGTTGGTTAGAGAGCCCAGGAAAAAGACGAGTAGGGGTTTTGATGTAGGCTGCTTGCAGACAGGATTGTTGTAACCAGTTGATGGATTGTTGTCCCCATGTACGCATGGAAGAGTAATTGTATAGGTTTAGAAGTTGAAGTTAAAGCCTAAGGTAAGGGTAGTAACGTCTCGTTTTTTGCATGGCATACACCCGTCGGGGGGAGGTTACAAGAACCAGAGGGGTAATTGTGGGGCGAAAGTGTGGATTGTGGGGAGAGATGAGACGCGATCCATGCAGTATACATTTGTGGGGACTGGAGGTGTGTTAGGTATTGGGGTAAGTAGGGTGTAACGATGGGGTGGGGGGCCGAGGGTGTCGGTTCTGCGTGCACTAAGCCTAGATGAGGGAGGGCTCGAATGAGAGTGAAATAAGAGCTTTGGATTATATAATAGTGGATTATTGAATAAATATCGTGGTTGATGAGGGGGAAGGGGGATTGTGAGGTGCGGAGGCGGGTACTAGCGGGTAACGTTTAACGTACGCTGTGTCGTAATATAAACTGTATGGTAAGGAGGTGGGAGGAAGGATTTTACGGAAGGGTATAGAAAGTTCACGATAGGGTTTCTCTATCAAACTACGCCTTGGGCTAGTGAGTAAGGGGGGGGGGTTGGGATAACATACGAGAAGGGGGACTTCATGGGGACACAGCGGTCCGCCACCTGGGGAGGGGTGAGAGTAAGGTGTATAGTGGGTATATGAAGGTGTAGAGTGTCGCATAAGTGTATTCGCATGCAAGTGGGCACAGAAAGCAAATGTGATATCACAGTAATTACTTAGTAAACGATGCAGAATCTGTGTTTGATGTGTTCAGGGTCGTCATGGACCTTCTACATGTATTAAGTGTGAAAAATTGGTGGTCAAGATTAATAGTTTTAAGACCTGAAGAGCTTTTAGGGCTTTATTGTAGAGTTTGCGTATATAGCCTTTATTGGGCATATTTCATGTGCGATACTTGTATCGCAATGAGAGGTTATTTAAATTATTATGTTTGTTTTTTAGTGTTGAGGGTTTTTAGCAGTGTACTGTCTTATTTTAGCATTATATAACCGAGCTCATCCAGTTGATGAGAGATGGGAACGCTAAGACTTCCATGAAATAGTAATGACCTCGTTTTAAAAATTTTGTAATGGACAGTAGTTTAGTCTCTTACTTTATATAAAGTGCTCAGAGCCGGTGGAAGAGGCGTATTAATTTTTAGTAATATTTATTAATAATTTATTTAGTATAAAATTGTGAGGCTTAGGATTATTAATTTTCATTACAATGCTTAAAGAGGATTGTAGTGAGGTCACGTATGTGTGTTATTAGGTACTTCTATTGTATAGGGCTTAATTTTGGGGAAGAGCATGTACTTGTTTTTAAACAAACTAGATTGTGATGTAGGTATAACTACTCTGATTATATACTGTGAAGTTTGTTCACCTTATTGTCATGTGTCATAGTATGTTCCCTATACAAATTTGAAAGGTTTATATATTTTTATAATTTATATAGTTATATAGATAGTTTATATTGTTTATATTATATAGTATGTCATATGTAAAATTTTGTGAGTGTATAAGGGTAACCTCTTTTATGTCATATTACAATTTGTTGTTTAAATCTTGTTTAGTGTATGTACTGTAGGATTTGTTAGGTATTACTGTAAGATTGTTAGTGTCTGTACTGTGGTATTGTTAGTGTAATGTACTGTAGGATTGTTAGTGTATGTACTGTAGGATTGTTAGTGTATGTACTGTAGGATTGTTAGTGTAAGTACAGTAGTATTGAGGATTCCTACTGTACCCATTTTTAATATCTTATTTAATATTAAGCTGTAAAGTTTAAATATAAAATTATAAAATATATATAATAAAATATATATATATATTATATAAATATAAATATATTTATATAATATATATATATATATATAAAGTTTGTATTGATATGTTGAAAGGTTACCCAAAGGAAGTGCTAAGTTCCCCTTAACTGTCCCTTGCAAACAGTTCATCAGGACCTGGGATTTCTTAGGTTTTAATTACTCTATTGTTTGTTTGTCTGAAGAAGCATGTCCAACTAGTTACTGCAGTCGTGTATTGTTTTATTATCGATCCTGTTCTGCATAAACTATTATTTTTGAATTTCGTAAGATTGGAAAATTTCACATATCCTTATCATTGGTCAGTGATCTGATCTAAGTTACTCTTAAGCCTGGCCTGTCTTGTCCCTAATTTTTGCTTCTGTATACCTGAAAGAGAGCTGAGCCCCTATCTTATGGCGGTCTCACCATTTCTTTGTTAATTCTAATTTCCCTACTCTGAAGAAAAGTTGTCTGGGCAGCTTGAACTTATGCCTCTGAAAAACGTTATATTGGGCAACCAGGACCACCTACCTGAACCTAGTCAGGTCATCCCAAATTTTAGCCCACCCAGGTAATTTTTCAGTCCCATGAAATTGGCCCAAGTGAAAGTCCTGGGACAGATATGTTATTGCAGTTACCTGGGTAATTCCATGATATAGTGAAACAAAATGATTTGTGATAGTTTTCTCCAAGTCTCATCATTAACATCAAGAATATTAATTAGTGACCTCTTTGTGGCAAGAACCAAAATCAAGTAATATGTTTTACTCTAGTTGGTTTCTGTTACACATTGTTTTAAAAAGCAATCCTGAACTGTATCAAGAGAGACACCGACCTCAAATTCGCTGTCAAATTGTTCCAATCATTTTGTCTAAAGTGAAAATCTCCCGTTAAAATAACATGAAACCCCCCCCCCCCCCCCCCCCCCCAACCCCCCCCCCCCCCCCCCCCCCCCCCCCCCCCCCCCCATTCATCTCTAAAATGCCTATGAATTTCGTACCCAAGCACCTTACTGCACTCATATCAGTTGGGGGCCTATATATCACACCTAAATTAATTTTTCCATACTCCTCTAGAAACCTTTAGCCAAACATAAATCATCTTGTTCGATGTTTGTAATCTTAATAATCTTGTCTAACACAACAATTTAAATTTTCTCTGACAACATCGCCACTCTCACCACCTTAATTGTTGACCCTATCAGTGCTATGCTCTCGCTTCACACACATTGTGAAGAACCATCGGAAAATAAAGACCTAGTCTTTAGCAGCTTCTGAAGAACAGGCCAAACTTTAGAAACTTATTATTCAAGGAGGATGGCATCGCTTATGAGAGAGAGAAAAAGTAAAAAAAAAAAAAATGATCCATAGTGTTGCCAAAAAGTTTCAAGTTCTGACCGGAGTGTTGGTGAGGATGGGAAGAATGAGGGAGGGGAGTGCTGGAAAAATGGAAGACGGTTGGAGGGTGGAGTAGGAGGTGGTTTGCAGAGGCGAGTGGCCCGTCCACTCTGGAGTGTGATGTGAGAGGAACTGCAGAGGTTGTGCTGGAGAGCGACGTGTTGGTGGCAGCATGTCGGTCGAGTAGGAATTAACAACCCAGGATTCCAAATGGCCTGTAATCCTGGGAGTAATGGGAGCAAAATAAACACAGCAGAAAAAGTTTAGATCTTGAATTATCCTTCACCAAATAGAACAGCAATAATGTACAACTAAGTAACATTGAAAGTATAGTGCACACCACGGTAAGCAAGGCAGAAATTAAATCCAAAAGATAAGCAGACAGTGCCTTCAACTCAGCTCTAGAATGGGAATGACAATGGCGAGCAGGAGAGCGGTACCCACATCACCTCTTCGATTGCCAAACCATCTTCTTATTGTCTAGAACCTGTTGCACTAGTTGAACGACGGGGCCCCCATCATCAAACTCTTAGCAACCTGGTTCGCTGGTTTGGGGAGATAGCCTTAAATGAGGGTGTTGAACCTGCGCCGAATAAATGGTTACGTAACTCTATTGATGCCACACACCACCCCGAGAAGGCTCAGATTATGGCTGTGCCACCTCCCAGTGGTAACCGTGCCGCCATGGCAAAAAGTAATAGGACAGCCATTCCTCTCCACCATCCAACTCTTAGATAGAGCTCAGCTTTTCTCGTGAACCAAAAGGCCAAACCCTAAAACTTAAGAAGTGAGACAGCAGTCAGACAGGCTATAGCATAGGTCCAAGTACAGGCGGACGGTAGCCCGCATCCCCTCACTAAAAAAAAAAAAAATCCCCACACCAGGGGATCAAAAAAAAAAGAGCTTGATAAGGGATAACACAAATATCATCCTAAACAAAAAAATTAAAAATTTAGACTCTAGATAAAGAGTCTGCCAACATATTTTCTTTGCCGGCAATATATTTAATGGAAATAGTATAGCTAGCAGCCTTAGCGACCACGCATAAGCATTGGTGTGTGGTTCTTCAATGGCTTGGAGATATACTAGAGGATTGTGATCACGTAGACTGACGCACCGGCGATGTCCTTGCCCACAAACATCGAAATGCCCAAAGCCAGTTACCAGCAACGAGGCTTCTTGTCAATGGTAGAATAAGCCCTCGATGTGGCTGGAACTTGGCTGAAAAGTATGATACAGGCTGCAACTTCCTTGTTCCCGATTTGTAATGGTACTGCCCAACCCCGAGACTCACAAGCATCAACCTTATGAAAAAGTTTGAAAGACTGGAACAAAGAGAATGGTGCAGTCCACAATAATCTTTTTGCTTATTAAAAGCAGTGTTACAGTCTGAGGTCCAATAAAAGGGAACTTTGTGACTGTAAGAGAGGTAAGAGGGGCTACAATATCCTGAGAAATTCTTACAGAATCTTCTGTAAAATCTTATCATGCCTAAGGAAACGTTGAAGACATTTCCTATCATGAGGAACTGGATAATCTTCAATATAGAAAGAACTTTAGCAATTTAGGTGCAACTTTACCAATACCTCCTTTCATGGACAGAAAAGTGACAGTGGCCTTGCCAAAGGAAAGATTTAGATAAAAAAACTGTTAAATGGGAACTTTTGGGTCTCAAACAACCCCTTAAGTCTAAGGGGTTGATCCAAAAGTATCGACACACAACAATACTCTGGGTACGCTGCCGTCCCTTCAACCCTTTTTAATAGCCTGATGGATAAGTTTTCTGGTGAAAAAGGGGGAATTTTCTTTCCAAAGGGGGGTAACTGTGTATTGAAATGACCTCCTGAATCAAGGCAGAGTTTTCCTTTCCCCTTATTGTCAAAGGACCTGAAATACCCTTTTAAAGGAGATCTAAATTTGGCAAAAAAAGTACCCTTTCCCCACAAAGTAAATTACGCTCCAACGAGGAAGAGGGAACATTTAATTTGTACCTCTTTCACTTTAAATAGTTTTAGGAATGCCAAAACAAAATGAATTTTGTTAAATTTTGAGAATAGCTTAGTTTTTAATCAAACCGGGGGAAATTTGTTCAGGATATCTGGTTACTTTATCCATAATCGTAAATAAAAATTGTTTCCCAATTTTTGCCTGGGTAGTGGACTACACAATCAAAAAAATCTGAAAAAGGTTTTCTCCATCAGCAGTTAGGTTGGAGGTGAGGTTTAATGGAATTCCAGGTTTTCCAAATTGGACATTTTCCGGGAACCCCTAAAATGTTCTTTACACTTTTTTAATTTTTCCAATAAAAATTCTTTTTTTGATTCTATACAAGGTTTTTTTAAATTTCCAAGTGACCTCCTAATCGATTATGAGCTAAATTTAATATTTGGGTCTTACTTTTTGGAAACCCAAACCCGTCATACAATTGCCGGGCCCCTATCTCCCTTACCCTCCAGTGCAGATCAAATAAACGTTTTTTTTAAATTCATAATTGCCGGGTGACCCAAAGAGGTTTACCCATGGCTCCTCAAAAGCGAATTTTTTAAAAAAGGGTCCCTTTTATTGTTCCCCGGGCAGGCCCCCATATATTTCAAAAAAAAAAAATTTTTAAAAAATGGTAAGTTTTACTCCTTTTGAATAAAGATTCGGAAATAAATACACACATCAAAAAAAATTTAAACTTTAATATAATATAAAAAACAACTATCTTTGGGCCCAGAGGTATTTGAACTAAAATCTGATATTATATACATGTTTTCAATAATAAATTTTAAAAAAAGCATTTATTTAAAAAAAAATAATAATAAAATCGTGACCCTACACAGGTACAACTCTTTACACTACTGTGGCATATATATAAATTTCTATGCAAAAAATAAATTAAGAACTTTTTAAAATAATAAATTACAATCAAAACTGTTTCTCACCACCTATCCATTGTGACACTCTTTCTCCACCGTGTCACGACACCCTTTTTTTTCCGTGTAATACACACATTTTCCCAAAACCGTTCACACTTGACCCCCTTGTCTCTGCTCCACACCCGCATGCTTCTTTCCGGCCAGCCCCACATGACCCTTTTCAGTGTACACACAACCAGGCATTTCAGTGTCACACGACACCCTTTTTTTCTCGTTTCCACTCGGTCCTGTAGCATATCTCAGTGCCCATCCATCATCTTCCCAAGTGTCACACTATGGTCCGGGCCCAGTTCAGTGTAACACCCAACCTTTTCTTCATGAAATGCCCCATAAACAGCACCCATGACCCCGGCCACATTTGATCCGCGTAGGCGTGATCCGCAGACACACTGGTATTTGAAAAATATTAACCCGGGTTGACAACCGCTTCCGAACACCATCCCAAGCTACTGAATGGGGCCGTCAAGTAACTGGGGGCCAACAACTATGAGCTGCGGGAGGGGTTCTTCTAACGCCAGTAGTGGGTACGATTATTTCGTACCTACTCGTAGATGCTACCCTGATTTTCCGGGTATTTAAATGTTTCTAAACCCAGTGAGTACCATTAGGGTCCGGGTACCTACGCTTAATGCGCCCCCGAGGATTAAAGTACTTAATTTTTCTAAAGCCATAATGTGAAACCATTAGGTTCCGGTACCTACTGCTTAGAGCGTACCGAGGATTTTCAGGTATTAAATTTTTTTTAAAGCCAGTAGTTTTAGAATTAAAGGTGGTCAGGACCTACTGTTTAGTCGCACCTTTGGGGCATCGGGACTTAATGCTGCGGTGCGTCCGTGAGGTGCCAGGTACTAATGAGCTGAACCCAGTAGACGTGCCCTTGGGTGTTCGGACCACTGTTTTGGGGGCGACCGAGGGGCGCCAGGACAAATGTTCTGAACCCATAGAAACGTGCCCCCTTAGGTTTCGGGTACCTACTGTTAGTGCGACCGAGAGGCGTCAGGCAAAAGTGCGAAGCCAGTAGAGGGTCCCATTATGTCGGGGACCTACTGCTTAATGCGCACCGGACCCTCGGTTTTAAAATGTTTCTAAACCCAGAGGGGTGTACGATTAGGTGGTCAGTACCTACTGTTTGATGCTCCCTGGGGCGCTCAGGTACACAATTTTCAAAGGGCCCGGGCCAATCCCCCACATTGGGTTTGATGCGAACCCGTGGACTGCCGGCCGGCAGGTTAAAAACTTTTTAAACCCTATTTGGCGGGGGGGCCGTAACACCCCCACCACAATAGGACCGACACACAAAAAAAATTTTAAAATGATCCCAACCGTTACCCGATATGATATCCCAAAATCATTCTTGAAAAACATTTCCCCCGACAGGCCACTCTATTAAACCCAGGATTCCCAAAAATGGCCGTTACCCCGGGTGTAAGGGAGCAAATAACACATAGAAAAAGTTTAGACTTATATTACCCTTTCACCAATTTAAAACCAATTTTACACTATGTACACGATAAGTAAGTGCACCCCCGGTAAGAAAAGCAGAAAGAAGCCACAAGAAGCAGACCTTGCTTAAAAACCAGCTCTAAAAATGGGAAGACAAGGGCAGACTGGAAGCGGTACCCCATAACCTCTGCGAGCCCAAAACCCTCTTCTTTTGGGTAGAACCTGGGTCACTGTTAATGACGGGGCCCCATCATCAATCTTTGCAACCTGGTTCCTGGTTGGGGGGGATAGCCTTAAATGAGGTGTGTACGTGCGCCCAATAAAGGTTTCGTACTCTTTTCAGCCACAAGAGTGAGGTACAGAGGGGAGTGAGGGACAGAGGGAGTGAGGGGACAAGGAGAGGAGGGGGAAAAGGAAGTGAGGGTAAGAGGAGAGTGAGGGACAAGGAGAGTGGGGTACAGAAAAGGTGAGGGTACAGAGAGAGTGAGGGCAAGAGGAAGGGGAGGTAAAAAAAGATGAGGGGCAGAGGGGATGGGGACTAGGAAGTGAGGGGACAGAGGAGAGGAGGTACAGAGGAGAGTGAGCAAACAGAGGAAGGAGGGCACAGAGGAGAGTGAGGGTAAGAGGAGATGAGGGACTAGGAGAGGGAGGGGACAGGGAGAGTGAGGGTGCAGAGGGGGTGAGGGTACAGAGGAAGGGGGAGGGTACATAGGGGAAGTGGGGTACAGAAATGAGGGACGAGGAGAGGAGGTTTACAGAGGAATGAGGGTACAGAAGAAGGGTACAGAGAAAGTGAGGGTACAGAGGAGAGTAGGGGACAGAGGAAGGAGGGGTACAGAGGAGAGTGAGGGTAAGAGGAATTGAGGGGACAGAGGAGATGAGGGTACAGAAAAGAGTGGGGGTACAGGGAGAGTGAGGTACGAGGAGAGTGAGGGTACAGAGGGAAATGAGGGAAAAGGGGAAATGAGGGGACAGAGAAATGAGGGCACGGTACGAGTGAGGGGACAGAAAAGTGAGGGTACAGAGGAGAGGGGTACAGAGGAGAGTGAGGGGACAGAGGAGAGTGAGGGTTCAAGGGGATGAGGGTACAGGGGAGGGGGGTACAGAGGGGAGGAGGGGGGCAGAGGAATAGGGTACAAGAAGAGTGGGGTACAGGGAGAGTGGGGACAGAGGGGATGAGGGGACAGAGGGGGAGTGAAGGTACAGAGGGGAGTGAGGGTACAAGGGGGAAATGAGTACAGAGAGTGAGGAACAAAGAGAGTGAGGGTACAGGGAGAGGAGGCACGGGGGAGAGAGGGGACAGAGGAGAGTGAGGTCAGAGGAGAGTGGGGTACGGTACAGATGAGGGACAGAAAAGTAGGGGGACAGAGAAGTGAGGGTACGAGGGGAAATGAGGGTAAAGGGGATGGGGTACAGGGACAGTGAGGGGACAGAGGGGAGTAGGGACAGGGAGAGTGAGGGACAGAGGAGATGAGGGTACAGAGGAGAGTAGGGGACAGAGGAGGAGGGACAGAGGTGTAGGGTACGGTAAGAGTGAGGGTACACAAGAGAGGAGGGACAGAGGAGATGAGGTACAGAGGAGAGGGGGTACAGAGGAGAGGGGGTAAAAGAGAAGAGGGGACAGACGAGAGTGAGGGGCGGTAAGAGTGGGTACGAGGAGGTGGGGTAAAGAATTGAGGGACAGAGGAAGTGAGGGGACAGAGGGGAGTGGGGTACGGTACAGATGGGGGGTACAGAGGAGATGAGGGGACAGAGGGGAAATGAGGGTAAAGAGAAGTGGGGTACAGAGGAAGGGGAGGGTAAAAAGGAAGGAGGGTACGGTACGAGTGAGGGTACAGAGGAATGAGGGTACAGAGGGGGAGTGAGGGTAAAGAGGGGAGTGGGGCAGAGGGAAAAGGGGGTAAGAAAGAGAGTAGGGGCGGTCAAGGGGAGGGGACAGAAGATGAGGGGACAGAGGAGATTTAGGGGACAGAGGGGATGAGGGTACAGAGGGGGAAATGAGGGGAGGTACAGAGTGGGGACAGAGGGGAGTGAGGGGACAGAGAGATGGGGTAAAGAGGGAGTGAGGGACAGAGGAGAGTGGGGTAAAGAGGAAGTGAGGTCAAGGAGAGTGGGGTACAGAGGAGAGTGAGGGGACAGGGGGATGAGGGAAAGAGGGGAATGGGGTCAGAGGGAGTGGGGGGTAAAGAGAGAGGAGGGGGACGAGGAGAGTGAGGGGACGGGAAAGGAGGAGGGACAGAGGGAGTGAGGCAGAGGGGGAATGAGGGGGCAGGGGAAGTGAGGGGACAGAAAGAGTTACAAGAAGTGAGGGTACGGACAGAAAAAGGGTACAGGGAGAGGAGGGGACGGTACAAAAGGGTCAGAGGAGATAGGGGACGGTACAGAAAGAGGGTACGAGGGGAGTGAGGGTTGGTACAGAAAGGGTACAGAGGAAGTGAGGTACGGTACAGAAAGAGGGAAGAGGGGGTGAGGGGACGGACAGAAAGGGGTAAGAGGAGAGTGGGGACAATGAAGGATCATGGAAGGTAAAACCTGGGAACCGGAGAGGTGAGAGAGGGCCTGACTAGTGTAGGGGAACCAACTCAAAAGAAAGAAACACTTGTGCAACCAACCCGGGGATCTTTATTGTGGAAAAGGTTCACCACCATGACCCCCAGTCCAATACAGAAAGAATGGGGGAAAGGGGGAAGTTTAAGGGGAAACAGTCCATCACCTTCAGTCCCTCGTGTCTCATTCGTCAACTTGTAATTTCTTTTACATTTATCTACAATTTTCCCCGTGAGACAGAAATCTTGAAAAAAGAATACATGGTTTCCTTATCATACGTATGACCTACTTCACCCGTTGATGTTTTCCCCGGGGATACCACCTACCACGCTTCACATCACCTGTTTTTTCCACTGGTGAACCACCTAAAACCCCTGCTTCACACACCTGTTGTTTCCACTGGTGATACCACCTACCACTGCTCACATCACCTGTTTCCACTGGTGATATCCACCTACCACTGCTTTCACCTCACCTGTTGATGTTTCCACTGGTGATACCACCTAATACTGCTTCACCTCACCTGTTGTTGTTTCCACTGGTGATACCACCTACAACTGCTTCACCTCACCTGTTGTTGTTTCCACTGGTGATACCACCTACAACTGCTTCACCTCACCTGTTGTTGTTTCCACTGGTGATACCACCTACAAACTGCTTCACCTCACCTGTTGTTGTTTCCACAGTGATACCACCTTAACAGACTGCTTCCACCTCACCTGTTGTTGTTTCCACTGGTGATACCACCTACAACTGCTTCACCTCACCTGTTGTTGTTTCCACTGGTGATACCACCTATCACTGCTTCACCTCACCTGCTGATGTTTCCACTGGTGATACCACCTACCACTGCTTCACCTCACCTGTTGACGTTTCCACTGGTGATACACACCTACCACTGCTTTCACCTCACCTGATGATGTTCCACTGGTGATACACCACCATGCTTCACCTCACTTTGATGTTTAAACTGTGATAACCACCTACCACTGCTTCCCTCACCACTGTTGATGTTTCCACTGGTGATACCACCTACCACTGCTTCACCTCACCTGTTGATGTTTCCACTGGTGATACCACCTACCACTGCTTCACCTCAGCTGTTGATGTTTTCCACTGGTTATAACCACCTACCACTGCTTCACCTCACCTGTTGAGTTTAAACTGTGATACCAACTACCACTGCTTCAGCCTCACTTGTTGAGTTTCCATCTGTGATACCACCTACCACTGCTTTAATACCTCACCTGTTGTTTCCACTGTGATACACCTACCACTGCTCACCTCACCTGTTATGTTTCCACTGTGATACCACCTACCACTGCTTCACCTCACCTGTTGATGTTTCCACTGGTGATACCACTTACCACTGCTTCACCCTCACCTGTTGATGTTTTCCACTGTGATAAACCACTTATACCACTGCTCACCTCACCTGTTGTTGTTTCCACAGTGATACCACTCACTAGCACAAATACCATGGTGTACAACTCACTACAAGTACCATAATGTACAACTCACTGGCACAAGTGCCGTGGTGTACAACTCACTAGCACAAGTACCATAATGTACAACTCACTGGCACAAGTACCATGATGTACAACTCATTGGCACAAGTACCATGATGTACAACTCACTAGCACAAGTACCATGGTGTACAACTCTAGCACAAGTACCATGGTGTACAACTCTAGCACAAGTACCATGGTGTACAACTCTAGCACAAGTACCATGGTGTACAACTCTAGCACAAGTACCATTGTGTACAACTCTAGCACAAGTACCATGGTGTACAACTCTAGCACAAGTACCATTGTGTACAACTCTAGCACAAGTACCATTGTGTACAACTCTAGCACAAGTACCATTGTGTACAACTCTAGCACAAGTACCATTGTGTACAACTCTAGCACAACTACCACGATGTACAACTCACTAGCACAAGTACCATAATGTGCTACTGTCTAGTACAAGTACCATGGTGTGCTACTGAGTAGTACAAGTACCATGATGTTCTACTGAGTAGTACAAGTACCATTGTGTACTACGGACTAGTGCAAGTACCATGATGTTCTACTGAGTAGTACAAGTACCATTGTGTACTACGGACTAGTGCAAGTACCATGATGTTCTACTGAGTAGTACAAGTACCATTGTGTACTACGGACTAGTGCAAGTACCATGATGTACTATTGGGTAGTACAAGTACCATGGTGTACTACTGACTGTTGCAAGTACCATGATGTACTACTGAGTAGTACAAGTACCATGATGTACAACACACTACCACAATTACCATGATGTACAACTCACTAACACAAGTACCATGATGTACAACTTACTAGCTCAAGTACCATGATGTACAACTTACTAGCTCAAGTACCATGATGTAAAACTCACTAGCACAAGGACCATGATGTAAAACTCACTAGCACAAGGACCATGATGTAAAACTCACTAGCACAAGGACCATGATGTACAACTTACTAGCACAAGTACCATGATGTAAAACTCACTAGCACAAGGACCATGATGTAAAACTCACTAGCACAAGTACCATGATGTAAAACTCACTAGCACAAGTACCATGATGTACAACTTACTAGCACAAGTACCATGATGTAAAACTCACTAGCACAAGTACCATGATGTACAACTCACTAGCACAAGTACCATAATGTACAACTCACTAGCACAAGTACCATGATGTACAACTCACTAGCACAAGTACCATAATGTACAACTCACTAGCACAAGTACCATAATGTACAACTCACTAGCACAAGTACCATGATGTACAACTCACTAGCACAAGTACCATAATGTACAACTCACTAGCACAAGTACTATGATGTACAACTCACTAGCACAAGTACCATAATGTACAACTTACTAGCACAAGGACCATGATGTAAAACTCACTAGCACAAGTACCATGATGTACAACTTACTAGCACAAGGACCATGATGTACAACTCACTAGCACAAGTACTATGATGTACATCTCACTAGCACAAGTACCATAATGTACAACTCACTAGCACAAGTACCATTGTGTACAGCTCACTAGCACAAGTACTATGATGTACAACTCACTAGCACAAGTACTATGATGTACATCTCACTAGTACAAGTACCATGATGTACAACTCACTAGCACAAGTACCATGATGTACAACTCACTAGCACAAGTACTATGATGTACATCTCACTAGTACAAGTACCATGATGTACAACTCACTAGCACAAGTACCATGATGTACAACTCACTAGCACAAGTACCATGATGTACAACTCACTAGCACAAGTACCATGATGTACAACTCACTAGCACAAGTACCATAATGTACAACTCATTAGCACAAGTACCATAGTGTTCTACTCACTAGCACAAGTACCATAATGTACAACTCACTAGCACAAATACCATGATGTACAACTCACTAGGACAAGTGCCATGATGTACAACTCACTGGCACAAGTGCCATGATGTACAACTCACTAGGACAAGTACCATGATGTACCACTCACTAGCACAAGTGTCATGGTGTACAACTCTAGCCCAAGCACCATAGTGTACAACTCACTAGCACAAGTGCCATGGTGTACAACAGTAGCACAAGTACCATGGTGTACTAATCACTAGCACAAGTACCATAATGTGCTACTGACTAGTACAAGTACCATGGTGTACTACTGAGTAGTACAAGTACCATTGTGTACTACGGACTAATGCAAGTACCATGATGTACTACTGAGTAGTACAAGTGCAATGGTGTACTACTGACAAGTGTAAGCATAATAGTGTCCAAGTCACTAGCACAAGTACCATGGTGTACTACTAACTAGTGCAAGTACCATGGTGTACAAGTCACTAGCACAAGTACCATGGTGTACTACTGACTATTGCAAGTACCATGATGTACTACTGAGTAGTACAAGTACCAATGTGCACAAGTCACTAGCACACTACACACAGTTCACACAGTGTATGAAGGTAACCTCTAATCACAGACTGTCCATACAACACAGTGTGTAGTTACAATCACAGACAAACAACATACAACACAGTGTGTAGTTACAATCACAGACAAACAACATACAACACAGTGTGTAGTTACAATCACAGACAAACAACATACAACACAGTGTGTAGTTACAATCTCAGACAAACAACATACAACACAGTGTGTACTTACAATCATAGACAAACAACATACAACACAGTGTGTAGTTACAATCACAGACAAACAACATACAACACAGTGTGTAGTTACAATCACAGACAAACAACATACAACACAGTGTGTAGTTACAATCACAGACAAACAACATACAACACAGTGTGTAGTTACAATCACAGACAAACAACATACAACACAGTGTGTAGTTACAATCACAGACAAACAACATACAACACAGTGTGTAGTTACAATCACAGACAAACAACATACAACACAGTGTGTAGTTACAATCACAGACAAACAACATACAACACAGTGTGTAGTTACAATCACAGACAAACAACATACAACACAGTGTGTACTTACAATCACAGACAATCAATATGCAACTTGAGCAGAGACTTGAGTTAGCAAAGTTGGACAAATACTAATTTTATTCAACAATTATAATATAGAAGTAACGCTCTTCCTCAGACAAAGTTCTAACAATAAACAGACATAAAACACCAATAAAGTACAGATGTATATTACAAGATACTTTATTCTTGTATAAATTTTCCTTTAATGGAACTACCATAATGTTGGTGAAGGATTAAATGTCTGTTATTTCCCAGGTGATCTCCGACCCTTACCAGTTTAATAATTAAAATTCCATAAAATTTCTGAAAATCTATGTGGATGTTGTTAAATGTTTAACACTATATTGTAAAATTAAGTCACTAGCTTGGGAAAGAAGTCTTGAAGATACTTGAAAGATGCAGACTCTTTGTCAAGAGCTGTAACAAACTGTTTCATTAAGCCTGTTGAATATACCTGGTAAAATGTATGGTAGTTATTATTGTAAGAATTAAGAGTGAGACGGAGAGCAGAACCGCAGGTGAACATGGAGGCTTTAGCTTCACTGTAAACACTTGCGTAGACAGTGTGTACAGTAAAGCATATAGGTGAATAATATTTAGATACGGGTAAAAAGGTTTTCGTTGCATTTATGGATTTTTAATATGCATATAATAGGCTGGATATCAAAGAAATGTGGCAGAAGTTGCAAATATATGGAATAGGTGGTAGGTTACTGAAAGCAGTTAAGAGTTTTTACGAGGATAGTGTGGCTCAGGTCAGAGTATGTAGGAGAGAGGGAGATTATTTCCCATTAAAAGTAGACCTTAGACATGGATGATTGATGTCACCACTGTTCATTATATTTATAGACGAGGCTTTGAGGAAGGTGAATGCTCAGGTGTTGGCAAGAGGTGTGGGATTAAGAGAGAATCCAACACAAAGTGAGAGTTGTCACAGTTGCTTTTCGCTGAGGGCACTGTGCTCTTGGGAGATTCTGAAGAGAAGTTGCAGAGGTTGGTGAACGACTTTGGAAAGGTATGTAAGAGAAGGAATTAGTATGTGACCATAAGAAAGAGTAAGGTAATGAGGATAACAAAAAAAATTATGTAATGAAAAATTGGATATCAGATTGGAGGGTGGGAGTATGGAAGAAGTGAATGTAATCAAATATATGGAAGTGGACTTGTCAGCAGATCGGTCCATGAAAAAAAAAAACGAGGTGAATACATAAGATTGATAAAGGGAAAAAGGTGAGCGAGCACTTAGGAATTTGTGGAGACAAAGAACATTATCCATGGAAGAAAGGGGGAATTGTATGAGAGTGTGTGAGTACAGACGCTCTTATATGAGCAAGAAGCATGGACAGTGAATGTTACAACAAGGAGAAGGCTGGAGGCAGTGGACATGTGTCTGAGAGAACGAGCGGTAAGAATGTAATGCAAAGAATTCGTAGTGTCAAGATTAGAAGAAGGTGTAGGGTTACTAAAAGTATTATCCAGATGGCAGAGGAGGGGTTATTGAAGTGGTTTGGAACTTTAGAGAGGAAAGAACAAATAGAATGACTTGGAGAGCATATAAATCTGTAGTGGAAGGAAGACTATCATGAAGAATGTTAATTTAAGGAGAATGCCCTGACAAAGTCTACGGATGCCACCCGCCGCATTTCACCACCCCATTCCCATCCTCTGCATGGTAGTTAAAACAGGAACATAATGAGTCCAGGGACTGGGCCCCAAAGTTCTGACAGCTGAACAAGGTACAAAGGTAATGAATTTACAAGTTACAAAAGTAATGAATCATGTAAGTAAGTAAATTTACTTACTTATGTTTATACGTGGTTACAGTCATGAACAAATTATAAAGTAATGAGCAATTCACACATCCACACCCGGTCACATCTGTAATGAGATATTAGTGCAAATATTAAATATTGGGTCACACACACACACACACACACCACACACACACACACACACCACACACATACACACACACGAGCGTACATACAACACACGAGCACACGCACTCACGCATGTATGAGTACACACATACACACGCAAACAAGCACACAAGCACACACATACACACCACACACACACACACACACACACAACACACAACACACACACACGAGCGTACATACACACACGAGCACACGCACTCACGCATGTATGAGTACACAAATACACACGCAAACAAGCACACAAGCACACACATACACACACACACACACACACACACACACACACACACACACACACACACACACACACACACACACACACACACACACACACGAGCGTACATACACACACGAGCACACCACTCACGCATGTATGAGTACACACATACACACGCAAACAAGCACACAAGCACACACATACACACACTCACACACACACACACGCACACACACACACACCACACACACACACACACACACACACACACACACACACACACACACACACACACACACACACACACACACACAAGGAGACATCCCCAGACACAATAGCACTCACAGAAACAAAACTCACCAGAGTAATAACAGATGCAATCTTTCCATCCGGATATCAAATCCTCAGGAAAGACAGAGGGAGGAGAAGGGGAGGAGGAGTTGCAGTAATGTACAACCCACCACAGAACTGCAGGAGGCCAAGATAAGAATACGATGAGAGCAACAGAGCAATGGTCGACACACTAGCCGAGGTGGCCAGGAGAGCACACATGGGGGGAGCAAAGTTACTAGATATGGGTGATTTCAATCACAAGGAGATTGACTTGGAAAAACTGGAGCCCCATGCGGGTCCCAAAATATGGAGAGCCAAGATGATGGATGTGGTACTGGAAAACCTCATGCATCAACATGTTAGAGACACTACCAGAGAGAGAGAGAGGAGAGGATGAACCAGCAAGACTGGACCTTGTATTCACCTTGAGTAGTTCGGACATCGAGGATATCATGTATGAAAGGCCCCTGGGAGCTAGTGATCATGTGGTTCTGTGCTTCTACTACATAGATGAGCTTCAAGTGGGGAGAGTAGCAGGAATAGGATGGGATAAACCAAACTACAAAAGGGGGAACTACTCAGGCATGAGGAACTTCCTGCAAGACATTCAGTGGGAGAAGGAACTGACAGGAAAACCAGTACAAGAAATGATGGACTATGTGACAACAAAATGCAAGGAGGCAGAGGAGAGGTTTCTTCCCAAGGGAAACAGAAATAATGGGAAGAACAGAACGAGTCCTTGGTTCACCCAAAGGTGTAGGGAGGCAAAAACTAGGTGTACTAGAGAATGGAAAAGGTACAGAAGACAGAGAACTCATGAAAATAAAGAGATTAGCCTAAGAGCCAGAAACGAATATGTATAGATAAGAAGGGAGGCTTAGCGACAATATGAAAATGACATAGCATCGAAAGTCAAGTCTGACCCGAACCTTTGCATAGCCACATCAAGAGGAAAACAACAGTCAAGGACGAGATAATCAGACTGAGGAGGGGTGATGGGGAGTTCACAAGAAACGACCGAGAGGTATGTGAGGAGCTAAACACGAGATTTAAAGAAGTATTTACAGTGGAAGCAGGTAGGACCCCAGGAAATCAGAACAGGGGGTGGGTACACCAACAAGTGCTGGATGAGGTACGCATAACCAAGGAAGAGGTGAAGAAGCTGTTATGTGACCTTGACACCTCAAAGGCGGTGGGACCTGACATCTGTCCGTGGGTTCTTAGAGAGGGAGCAGAGATGCTGTGTGTGCCATTAACAAAGATCTTCAACACATCCATTGAAACTGGGCAACTCCCTGAGGTATGGAAGATGGCAAATGTACTCCCAATTTTTAAAAAGGGAGACAGACATGAGGCACTAAACTACAGACCTGTATCACTAACGTGTATAGTATGCAAAGTCATGGAGAAGATCATCAGGATGAGAGTTGTGAAGCACCTGGAAAGAAACAAGTTTATAATTGACAACGAGCACGGTTTCAGGGAAGGAAAATCTTGTGCAACAAACCTACTGGAGTTTTATGACAAGGTGACAGAAGCAAGACAAGAGAGAGAGGGGTGGATCGACTGCATTTTTTTGGACTGCAAAAAGGCCTTCGACACTGTTCCTCACAAGAGGTTACTGCAAAAGCTAGAGGATCAGGCACAAATAACAGGAAAGGCACTGCAATGGATCGGAGAATACCTGACAGGGAGGCAACAACGAGTCATGGTACGTGACGAGGTGTCAGAGTGGGCGCCGGTGACAATCGGAGTTCCACAGGGGTCGGTCCTAGGACCTGTGCTGTTTTTGGTATATGTGAATGACATAACGGAAGGAATAGACTCAGAAGTGTCCTTGTTTGCAGATGATGTGAAGTTAATGAGAAGAATCAAATCGGATGAGGATCAGGCAGGACTAGAAAGAGACCTGGACAGGCTATAAGCCTGGTCTAGCAACTGGCTCCTTAAGTTTAACCCTGCCAAATGCAAAGTCATGAAGACTGGGGAAAGGCAAAGAAGACCGCAGACACAATATAGTCTAGATGGCCAAAGACTGCAAACCTCACTCAAGGAAAAAGATCTGGGGGTGAGTATAACACCGAGCATATTTCCTGAGGCGCACATCAATCAGATAACTGCTGCAGCATACGGGCGTCTGGCAAACCTACGGATAGCGTTCCGATACCTCAGTAAGGAATCGTTCAAGACTCTGTACACCATTTACGTCAGGCACATACTGGAATATGCAGCACCAGTTTGGAATCTACACCTGGTCAAACACGTCAAGAAATTAGAGAAAGTGCAAAAGTTTGCAACAAGACTAGTCCCAGAGCTAAGGGGATTGTCCTACGAAGAAAGATTGAGGGAAATCGGCCTGATGACATTGGAGGACAGGAGGGTCAGGGGAGACATGAAAACGACATATAAAATACTGTGCGGAATAGACAAGGTGTACAAAGACGGGATGTTCCAGAGATGGGACACAGAAACAAGAGGTCACAATTGGAAGTTGAAGACTCAGATGAATCAAAAGGATGTTAGGAAGTATTTCTTCAATCATAGAATAGTCAGGCCGTGGAATAGCCTAGAAAGTGACGTAGTGGAGGCGGGAACCATACATAGTTTTAAGGCGAGGTATGATAAAGCTCATGGAGCAGGGAGATAGAGGACCTAGTAGCAGTCAGTGAAGAGGCGGAGCCAGGAGCTATGACTCGGCCCCTGCAACCACAAATAGGTGAATACAAATAGGTGAGTACAAATAGGTAAGTACACACACACACACACACGTGGTAGTGCTTTATTTACAGAGTGCAAAGTCAGAGTATTTTTCCAGAATGGCCTGTGGATAAAACATTTTGACATATCTTAAACATTTCTGAGTGAGTTGCCTCTGAATTCATTAACTTCATCACACTCCAGTACATAATGACGCAGGGTGAGATATTTCGTTTGGTCTACATCTGGTGGTGGTGATTTAACCTGCCAAAGATACTTGTAACCCAGCCGGAGCCGGGCGATAGTGACATCCAAGAGTCTGCTTATTTTGTTGGATGCACCGTAGACATGTGGCTCCTCCTGCATGATAGAATGATGGTAGATGAACTCACTGGTGTCAATCTCCCCGAGTCTTAAGTCAATAAAATTCAGTTGAAGTTCTTTTCGTATTATTGTTCTAAAACTGCTAACTGACAACCCAAGACTGTAATCTACCCACTCTTTGAAAGCATACAGCTTAGCCAATTTATCAGTTCTATCATACATCTGAAGACCAATGTGAGATGGAATCCACAGCATGTGCACTCTGACTCCACTGTTCACAATCCTACCATACCTGTGTCTGGCTTCTGACACAAGCATGCCACAATTGATACTTAATGAGTTGAGAGCATTTATAGATGACAGAGAATCAGTTACAATTAAAGTGTCAACCTTAGAAACATGGACGCATTTGAGTGCAAGGAGTATGGCAAACAGTTCTGTTTGAAGGGTAGAGGCCCAGTTATTGATGCGTGCTCCAATTTCTTTATGAGAGCCATCACTCTGTACGACAACAGCAGCACTACCAGCTGCACCAGTGGACTGGTGAACAGAACCATCAACTAATATAATTTGTGTAAGAGAGTGCTGTGTGATTAAGTTATCAATACAGCTTAAGGCATCATGTTTGGCTTCGAGGCGAAGCTTTGGTTGTGATTGAAGAAGTATTTTGGGGGGAAATGGAGGAATGGTAGGTTGGAATGGGGTAATATCCCATGGAGCGGAGAGGTGCCGCTGTTGCCTTACTTAACGTAGTTCATGTATCTGGTTCATGCGGAAGTCGGTTCCAATTTGTTCGATCCATCTGTGGGATGTTCACCACTGCTGAGGAAAGCTTGGAGGGCTTTTCTGTCCAGGGGTTTGAATGGGATTGCCTGAATGTATTAGCGCCATTTAGGATATTTCTTTCAGTAACACGATCTCTGATGCTTGGACTATCAAGTTCTTGCAGCATATTTAAAATTTTGGCAGTACGAGAGCGTCCTAGAATGATCCTCATTGCTTCGTTCAGCAGTTTTTCCAGCCGTCCATCAAGCTTCCAGTCAGACACAAGAGCAAGTAGTGGCGCAGCTTAATCAACCAATCATCTAATATAAGCAGGATAAGCTATTTTCGTTACTTGTGCAGTCTTTCTAATTTTCCTCCTCTCTGTCAACCTGTCTTCTGATTTTCTTCCTATTCTCGTGGCATAATAATGGTTCATTAATTACCGAAATTTCATCAGAAGTTCCCCCTCAAGTTAAATACAAATAGGAACTGAGTGTCACACTAAAGAGGTAAATAGACAGTGAATTGTACCTTCACACCGTGTGGAGCTGCATGACTCCCATGGGTTTAGCGCTTCACGTGCAAATTATAATAAATCTGATGTGTTGACTACTTACGTGAATTAAGTTGTCAGTTTATTTGTCCAGAACAACTGATTAATATTACAGCTTTTATATATGTTAATAAATTACGAAGTAATATATAACTTGGTGTAGTAGGATATATAAAGTAGTTTAATGTAGCGAAGGAAAGTTTCATGGTATATATTAAGTTATCTACATAACTCAATTAACTGACAATATTTTAGTCGTGACTGTAAAATTTTGTAGATGCTAATTCTTGTTTTTATTTATTTTTTGCTAAAGTTGTTTTCTAAAAACATTAACATTCATGAAGAATTGAGACACTTATGCAACATATGGGAATCTTTATTGAAGAAACGTTTCGCCACACAGTGGCTTCATCAGTCCAATACAAAGAGGAAGGCGTAAGGAGAGGAGGAGAATGAGGTAATCAGTCCCTCAACCTGGAGTCGATGTGTTCAGTCCATCAATCTTGTAGAATGTACAGCATAGGGCCGTAGACGTGGCTTATATACTGATTAGGTTGAGGGACTGATTACCTCATTCTCCTCCTCTCCTTACGCCTTCCTCTTTGTATTGGACTGATGAAGCCACTGTGTGGCGAAACGTTTCTTCAATAAAGATTCCCATATGTTGCATAAGTGTCTCAATTCTTCAACTTGTCGGTTTTCAAACCATTCATTAACATTCATCTTGGGTATGATGACACAACATTCAGAACAAGTGTTTAGTTGCACTACGTTTAGTGGGGCTACGTTTAGTGGGGCTACGTTTAGTGGGGCTACGTTTAGTGGAGCTACGTTTAGTGGGGCTACGTTTAGTGGAGCTACGTTTAGTGGGGCTAAGTTTAGTGGGGCTACGTTTTGTTAAGGAATTAAGTTCATTAGGCTCAATAATAGACTTGTGAGTAAATTATCTGTGAACAGTCTTACTTGCTGCTATGACCACTCTACATGTAATATTCGTCTCTACTTTTTATTATGCAGTGATTTCACGAATTTTAAGAACTTCAACAAAAATGGATCAATCTATCAAGTAGCTTTAACATATTGTTTGACAAATATTTGAGAGAGAATGTTGAGAAACACCTTATGAGCATAGAAGAAAATCTTGCTGAAATGGTATATAATTTGTATGTTCTTATTCGCTGTGCGATGATGTTGTGGACGATCTAGCGCGCTTATGACATAACAAAGATCCGAAGTGAATTATTACAAGTCTTCAACAACACTTGATAACTAGAGATAAATCTAAAAAATACTACGACGTCATTTCCACAGGGAGACACATATTGTTTTTCAAAACTTTGAAAATCAATTTTTCAGCCAATTGATTACAGTTAGCGTTTGGAAATATAATAAAATAAAGAAAAAGTAAGCATATTTGTACTTCCATTATGGTAGCCTAAAACAACAGTAAGATCGTTATTCCAGTTTGTAAAACATCTACACGCGTATGTACATAGATATGAAATAACACACACACACTTAAATATTTTTTTTTTCAACCAGTCGGTCGTCTCCCACCTAGGCAGGGTGACCCAAAAAGAAACAATATCCCCATAAAGAAAATACTTTCATTATCATTCAGCACTTTCAACCTCACTCATACATAATCACTGTGTTTGCAGAGGTGCTCAGATACGACAGTTTAGATGTCCCTCCAAACTGCCAATATCCCAAACCTCTCCTTTAAAGTGCAGGCATTGTACTTCCCATTTCCAGGACTCAAGTCCGGCTAATAAAAATAAACCGGTTTCCCTGAATCTCTTCACAAATATTATTCCTGCTCACACTCCAACAGCTCGTCAGGCCCCAAAAATCATTCGTCTCATTCACTCACTAACACGCTCACACATAGTTGCTGGAAGTCCAAGCCCCTCGCCAACAAAACCTCCTTACCCCCTCTCCGCCAACCTCTTCGAGGACGACCCCTACTCCGCCTTCCTTACCCTACAGATTTATACGCTCTCCAAGTTATTCTACTTATTCTAAATGACCAAACCACCTCAACAACCCCTCTTCATCCCTCTTAGTAATACTTTTAGTAACTCCACACCTCCTAATTTCCACACTCCAAATATTCTCCATAATATTTACATTAAACATTAAACATTGCCCTTAGGCAAGACATCTCCACTGCCTCCAGACGCCTCTTCGCTGCAGCATTCACAACCCAAGCTTCACATCTATATAAGAGAGTTGGTACCACTATTCTTTCGTACATTCCCTTCTTTGACTCCATGGATAACGTTTTTCCTTTTTTCCTTCATCAACTCCATGGATAACGTCATCCTTCATAAACCATCCGCTGACAAGTCAACTCACAAATATCTGAAAACATTTACTTCTTCCAATACTTCCTCTCTCAAATGTTATATCCAATTTTTCTTTATATAAATCGTTTGATACCCTCATCACCTTATTCTTATCTATGTTCACTTTCAACTTTCTATCTTTGCATACCCTCCACTAACCTTGCACTTTTCTTTAGAATCTCCATAAGCACGTATTTCAGCTAAAAGTAACTGTTGTCACTCCCATTTTGTATTTGATTCCCCCATAATTTATCCCACCCCTCTCTCCAACACTCTACTTTATTCTTTTACAACTCCATCTATAAATATATTAAACAACCTGGTGACATTGCAACATCCCTGTCTAGACTTTACTTTTACCGTGAAGTAATCTCTCTCTCCTCTACACACCCTAACTTGAGTCTCACTATCCTCATTAAAACTCTTTTCAGTATTTAGTAACTTACTACCTATTTCATACATATGCAACATCTGCCACATCGCTCCACTATCCACTGTATCACATGCTTCCTCTAAATCCATAAATGCAATGAAAACTTCCCTACTTTTATCTAAATACTGTTCACATACATGCTTCTATGTAAGCACTTGATCTACACATCCCCTATCCACTCTAAAGTCTCCTTGCTAATCTGCAATCCTACTCTCTGTATTACCTATAATTGTTTCAGTTTTTAACCCTACCGTACCGTACCGTATACTCAAACTTATTCCCCTGTAATTTTTACAATCTCTTCTGTCCCCTTTCCCTTAATGTAAAGGAACTATACACGCTCTTTGCCAATCCCTAGATACCTTCCCCTCTTTCTTACATTTATTATACAAAAATACCAACCACTCCAACACTGCTTTAACATTTCTGTCATGATCCCGTCAATTCCAGCTGTTTTATCCCCTTTCATTCTACGTAATGCCTCACGCACCTCCTCCACTCTCACATCCTGCTCTTCTTCACTCCTAAAAGATGGTATACCTCCCTGGCCAGTGCATGAAATTACCGCCTCCCTTTCTTCATCGACATTTAAAAGTTCCTCAAAATATTTCCGCCATCTACCCAATACCTCCAGTTACCCATCTACTAACTGCCCAACTCTGTTATTAACTGACAAATCCATTCGTTCAACAGACTTTCTTAACTTGTTTATCTCACTCCAATATTTTTTCTTATTTACAGCAAAACTTCTTGACAGTGCCTCTCTCACTCTATCATCTGCTCTCCTTTTGCACTCTCTCACCACTCTCTTCACCTTTCTTTTACCCCCATATACCTGCTCTTCTCATGAAACTTTTGCCTTGTAAAAATCTCACATAAGCTACCTTTTTCTCTTTTATCACACCCTTTACTTCATCATTCCACCAATCACTCCTCTCTCCTCCTGCCCCCACCCTCCTATAACCACAAACTTCTGCCCACATTCTAATACTGCATTTTTAAAACTATCCCCCCCCTCTTCACCCCCCCTCACTGCTCATACTTACACTAGTCCACTTTTCTGCCAATAGCTGCTTATATCTCACCCTAACTTCCTTCTTCAGTTTATTCACTTTCACCTCTCTCTTACTTGCTGTTGCCGTTTTCCTTTTGTCCCATCTGCCTCTTTCTCTAACTGTAGCTATAATTAAATAATGATGCGATATATCAGTTGCCCCTCTATAAACATGTACATCCCGAAGCCTACCCGTCAATCTTTTATCCACCAATACATAATATAACAAAGTACTTTCATTACCTGCTATATCATATTTTGTATAAATTATGTATTACTTATTACCAAACCTCTTGCTACACATAGTTCAATTAAAGGCTCCCCATTTTCATTTACCCTGGCACTCCAAATTTACCTATTACTCCCTCCACAACATTTTTACACCACTTTACCATTGAGATCACCAACCACAAGTACTCTCACACTTGGTTCAAAACTCCCCACGCACTCATTCAACATTTCTGAAAATCTCTCTCTTCTACACTTCTCTCTTCTCTAGGTGTATAAACACTTATTTTAACCCTTATTTTACACCACATAATCCTTGAATTTATACATTTGTAGTCCCTCTTTTCCTGCCATAACTTATCCTTCACATTTTGGGCTACTCCGTCTTCGCTCTAACTCTTTTTAAAACCCCAAACCTAATCCCCATTTATTTTCCCCCCACTGAAACTTTCCTACCCCTTCAGCTTGTTTCACTAAAAGCCGGACTCCACTTCTCTTTATAAATACAAAATCTCTTTTATCATTTGCACAACATCCTGCACATTCAAACATCCCAATTTAACGGTTTTCTTTTTTTCTTTTTAATAACCTTATGGGAAAAGGGGTTATGCCCCTTGTTTCCCGGGATTTTTGTTGACTTTTTCAAAACGCGGCTTGGGGGGAAAGATTCTTATTCCCAAATTTCCCCCTGGTATAAAAAGGGAAAAACCCAAAAAGAACAAAAACTATTAAGATAAAAATCAAAAAAAACCAATAAATTGTATTCTAAAAGTTACATGTATGTGTGGGACATTAAATTATTATACTAATAATTAAAGTGGACGAAAGTATTTAATAAAAATTTTTCTTTTTTTTTTGGGGTCCCCCTGCCCGGTGGGCACCCTGCCCGGGGGTCACCCCGCCCCGGTGGTCACCCTCCTCGGGGGTCACCCTGCCTCGGGGGTCACCCTGCCTCGGTGGGCACCCGCCCCGGTGGTCACCCGCCTCGGGGTCACCCCGCCTCGGGGGTCACCCTGCCTCGGTGGTCCCCTGCCTCGGGGCACCCTGCCTGGTGGTCACCCCCCCTCGGTGGCACCCCGCCTCGGTGGGCCCCCTGCCTCGGGGTCACCCTGCCTCGGTGGTCACCCTGCCCCGGGAGGTCACCCCGCCCCGGGGGTCACCCTGCCTCGGTGGGGCACCCCGCCTCGGTGGTTACCCTGCCTCGGTGGTCACCCCGCCCCGGTGGGCCCCTGCCTCGGTGGTCACCCTGCCCGGTGGTCCCCCTGCCCCTTTTGGTGGTTTACCCCGCCTCGGGGTCACCCCCCTCGGGGGTCACCCTGCCCCGGTGGTCACCCTGCCCCGGTGGTCCCCTGCCCTCGGGGTCACCCTGCCCCGGTGGTCACCCTGCCTCGGGCCCCCCCCCCCCCCCCCCCCCCCTGGTCACCCCCCTCGGGGGTCACCCTGCCCCGGTGGTTACCCTGCCCCGGGGTACCCTGCCTCGGTGGTCACCCTGCCCGGGGTCACCCGCCTCGGGGTCACCCTGCCTCGGGGGGTCACCCTGCCTCGTGGGTCACCCCGCCTCGGTGGGACCCCGCCTCGGTGGTCACCCTGCCTCGTTGGTCACCCGCCCGTTGGGCACCCCGCCTCGGGGGTCACCCTGCCTCGGTGGTCACCTGCCTCGGGGGCCCCTGCCTCGGTGGGCACCCTGCCTGGGGGGGTACCCTGCCTCGGTGGGTCACCCCGCCTCGGTGGGAACCCTGCCCGGTGGTCCCCCTGCCCCGGGGGTTTCCCGCCCCGGTGGTCACCCTGCCTCGGTGGTTTCCCGCCCCGGTGGGCCCCTGCCCCGGTGGGCACCGCCTCGGTGGTTACCCTGCCCCGGGGGTTACCCCCGCCCCGGGGGTCACCCTCCCCGGGGGGACCCTGCCTCGGGGGTCACCCTGCCTTGGGGGGTCAAACCCGCCTCGGTGGGTCACCCTGCCCCGGGGGTTACCCGCCTCGGGGGTCACCTGCCTCGGTGGGTCACCCTGCCTCGGTGGGGCACCCTGCCTGTGGTCACCCTGCCTCGGGGGTCACCCCGCCTCGGTGGTCACCCGCCTCGGGGGTCACCCTGCCCGGTGGGTCACCCTGCCTCGGGGGTCACCCCGCCCCGGTGGTCACCCTGCCTCGGGGGTCACCCCTGCCTCGGGGTACCCCGCCTCGTGGTCACCCTGCCCTGGTCCCCTGCCTCGGTGGGTCACCCTCCTCGGTGGTACCCCGCCACGGGGTCACCCTGCCGGGTGGGAAACCCCGCCTCGGTGGTCACCCTGCCCGGTTTGGGCACCCTGCCTCGGGGGGTCACCCTGCCTCGGTGGTCACCCTGCCTCGGTGGTCACCTGCCTCGGTGGTCACCCTGCCTCGGTGGGTCACCCTGCCTCGGTGGTACACCCTGCCTCGGTGGTTCAACCTGACTCGGTGGTCACCCTGCCTCGGTGGTCACCCTGCCTCGGTGGTCACCCTGCCTCGGTGGATCACCCTGCCTCGGTGGTCACCCTGCCTCGGTGGTCACCCTACCCGGTGGTACCCTCTTGCCTCGGGGGTCCACCCTCTGCCTCGGTGGGTACATGCCTCGGGTGGTCACCCTGCCTCGTGGGTTCACCCTTCCTCGGTGGCCACCTGCGACGGTTGGTCACCCTGCCTCGGTGGTCACCCTGCCTCGGTGGTCACCCTGCCTTAGTGGGTCACCCGCCTCGGTGGTCAACCCTGCCTTCGGCGGGTCACCTTGCATCGGTGGTCACCTGCTCTCGGTGGTCACCTGCCCTGGTGGTCACCCTGCCTCGGTGGTCACCGGCCTCGGTGGGCTACCCCGGCTCTCGGGGGTCACCCTGACATCCGGGGGGTATGGATGGCGGGGGGAGATGAGAGAGTGTTAGTCGTGAGTGTTGTGTGTGTGTGTGTTTGTGAGTCGTGTGAGAGAGTTATTTTTGTAGTTATAGATATTTATATATAAGATAATATTATATATATATATATTTATATATAGTATTTATTATTTGTATATATATATATATATCATATATATATATATATATTTATATAATTTGTATTATATTAATATTATATTATATATATTATATATATATATTTATATTATAATATATATTATATCTATGTATATAATTATATATTATATATTATATATACTATATATATAATATATCTATATATATATATATATTTACACTATAGTATTATATATATGTATATATTTATAGTTATATATATATATATTTATATATATATATATATTGTATATATATGTCGTGCCGAATATGCCAAACTGGTCAATTAGCAAGAACCTCATTTAAAATTAAGTCCGTTCTTAAAAATTATTCTCTTTTAGTTTAAAAGTTATATTTTTTTTTCATTAATGTGATGTAATAAAATTATATTTTCGCACCAATTAAGGAACTTAGAAAAATTGTCTAACTTTATTTTAAAAAGCGAAATTTCTTTTAGCCTAACCCAACTAAATTATATTTTGATTTGTTTACATTAATTTTAACATACCTTAAACAAAACACAGTGAATAATTATATTGTTTTCGTTTAGGTTCAGAAACGATTTTGGCGGAAAACCTATTTGCCTTACAAAATTTTCACTTGTCCTTTATGCAGATGAGGCGTTGCTATTTAAGCCAAGATCGCAAGTTCTGCCTATTCGGCACGACTATATATGCAAGGAATTCGCGAGAGCAGGCGAAATATACACAAACACTGATCTCTGGCCTGAAGGAGTGACTCGAACCTTCGAACCTTAGGATAAGGTACGCAGTGCTGTACCGCTCTACCCACACTGGACAATCCCTTGGCGTGGTAGCATGAGCTGCCACGTTTAAGCGTAGGCAGCCAGCTTTCAGGGCGTAAATCTTACAGCTTTTTCATCTCATCCTCTGCATGCATAGAGTACTAGAGTTTTAACAATGCAAGGAATTCGCGAGTGCATGCGAAATATTCATCAAACACGGATTCTCTGGTGAAGGAGACTCGAGTCACGAACCTTTAGGACAAGGTATTATATTATATATTTTAACAGGGAGTCAGCAGGAGGCGTATCGTTTAAGGACATAAACTTAAAACAAACGCTCAGTCCAGCACTTGAGTGATATTCCGAGTGGTTGCCTGTCTGAACTCACTAAATTTCCACCTGTGCCTGGCTGGCAGTGTCCCAGAGGATTATGAGTCACCTTTTCTCTGGTGCCTCATTGTTGTGCCCTCGGAAAAAGGAGGAGGAAGTCAGACCCATTGCAGTGAGCAACAGCCTTCGGCGATCTTGCCGCTAAAGCTGCAGTAAGAAAACCAAATTCAGATCGCGTTTTGGTGTTCAACAAGGCTGTGAAGCAGCTGCCCACGCATCACGAGTACATATCAACAACGTGGCCGATGAAAGAGCCTTGATAAAATTTGACTTTGCTAGTGCGTTATTAACAGGGATGCTGCTCTCCTGTTAATAACTGTTGACTCCACACTTAATGTGAAGGTACAAGCTGGCTCGAGAGTGGTTTATGTGTGGAGTAATTTTAATGCCCTTAGACTAGGTAGATTGTTTACCCTTACGAGCCAAGACTTTTAATTATGTTACGCAGTCAAAAGCGTAACATGGTGGACTATATCCTGGAAAATTATCAAATTTAGAATGATAATTCACATTTGAAACTTGGAGAGTCAATATTTAAAGGAAGAATTTATTATAAAATATTATTAGAAATTTTTTTTTAGGTGTAATTAATAAAATTATTTTCTGCCTGATTTTTTGTGTGCACATTTAATGATTTAGAGAGTTATTTAAGAGCAATAATAATATTTTTCTGGGAATATAAAAATAATTTAGTGTACCAATGTGCTTTGCTGTGTGATTTATTATTTATTGAAGCAATTTCTGCTGTAATAAGCAAGTGTTTTGTGCTATTAATTTCCAAGATATCTCTGAGGAGAGAGTTCTAATGGTGACGGAGGTCTGCAGGGAGATCCTGGATCACCCGTCTGGAGGCGTCCTGTCACCAGTCTGAAGTAAACAAACATTATAAATGGTGAAGTACAAGTCTTGAAAAGGGTATTTTATATTGGTTTAAAAGGCTTGATGGTTGGTCAGCTTACATGGAATTTGAATTACTTTTCTAATGTTAGAAAAGGGGACATGAATCTCCATGAGGTAGATGTAGCTGAGCAATTCAGCAGATTTAGAGTAAATAAACATAATTGAGACGTGGTTGTTTTATGGTGAAGAGGTGAAGTTTTTTTTTTACATTTTCACTGTATTAGGAGTCAGTGAACATTGCCTTTCAAAGCGTCTGACAACATGATGACACTTTTCCTGTTCACTGACTACCACAAAGTATATTTGATAATTATGGGCTGAAGGGTTTCTCTGATGAATAATTTTCGTTGATGAAGAAGTTCAAAAGTTGTGATATGTGTGAGGGTTAGTTGATTCCATGATCGGTGTTGAATTGTACTCTACAGGTACTTTTGCATTTTTGTATACTATAAATGTAATGTCCTAGGTTTACCCCCAGCTAGGTTTTGGAAAGTGTAATAGTGTTACGTGCTGTGTTGTTGAGAAAACATCAGGACAATTACTGTCTACATTCTTCACGTACGAGAACAACATCAATGCTCACTATGGCGATTCGTTATGTGAAGGGGATAGGAATTAGTTGCCTCATGTATTTTCTCGTGTATACTGTACATAAAGTAGTGTAGACCTTTTTTTCTGCTTTGTTTTTGAGTGTTGCAGTAGTGAGTAGATGGTCTTCTGGCACACCTATTGGACTGAGGTTCGGTGAGTGGTGGAGGGGGGGAAAGCAAACCGAGATAGAGTGTTTTTGGTGGTAGTACGTCAATAGCTGCTAGGTCACGTCTGTCCCCACGGTGGTGAGGTCCCCGTGTGATGTTGAAGAATAGACTGTTGGGACCAAGGCGGTTAACGTAGGCGTCAGGAAACGGAGGGGGAGGTCTATAGTCTCTTTCCTGTTTATATTTTTTGTTAAGAAAACGTGTAGAGCTTTTAAGCAGGTTCAAGAGCTTATGCAAGCAATTTTCAACTGTGTGTGGAGGCTTCAGGACATCTGAGATCCACAAAGACCGTTATATTTGACTCACGATAATCGTAATGACACGGTTGCAAACAAACAAGGTACGGACGTGGCTAGAATTGCTGCTAGTGAGGGCGTCCAGACCACCGCACGTTAGCTGTAACCTGTTCAGGGGGTTATGGGAAGCCATCAGGTACAGAAGGGTATGAGGGATGATAGGAAGCCTTTTTCAAGTTATCGGTGCTTTTTGGACAGCAGAAAACTTAATCCATGAGGGTGCAGTTGCGAGCCCAGATCAATACCAAACGGGAGCCAGGCGGCCACAGGTGACAGCCAGAAAGTGCACTAGCTATAGTAAAATCGATGAAGCCTCCAACAGTGGAAAGGAGAAACAGAGACATGGCTATTAATGACAGGACAAGAAAGAGGTACTGCTGGAGGGGGGGGCGACACACCCTTGAAGTGTACAGTGGTTGATACCTTTTGGATCCATTATAAATGTTGTTGCCAGGTAAGTCACCAGGGCCTGACAAACCTGTTCTGAAACTTTTTGTGGTCTGTCTCCACCCTCTTCATTGGTCTTGCCATTTTGACCTACCTTAATTAAATCCCGGAATAAAATTTTCTCAATTTCCGTGTTATCATCAGAGCCAAGTTCTCTTTTATAATCCTCTTTCGGGAAAATCTCTCTCCCAATCCTCAGTATCTTGAGTACGTCGTGTTCATGTTCTCTACTTGGCCTTCAACCTTACGTCTGTTGTACGTCAAGTTTAGTATATTTTTTCCTTGTGTTCTTTTCATAATTTGTTATCGACTATCTCATTTAAAACCTTTTTTAATTATTTGCAATGTTCTATTTACCTGTATATCCAAATATGTGAGGTCATTTTCTTTTAATTCTGCTTAGTTTTTGCAATCTATACATGGATTACTCTCGCTGAGTAGCTTCTGTGTTTACTATTTTCACAAGTTAATATGTCGTATTTAATTTGGTGTGCATTACTTTAATTGTGCTCTGTTTTATTTTATGTTTTTTATTTGTGTATTTTGGGATTTTTTTCCTTAACTTTCATTAGTGATTTTGTAGGGAAATTTACCATAACCTTTACCTGGGAGACACAGGAACTAAATCCTTATAATAATATAATATTTTTATTTCCCCAAGTACATGTACAAGGTATAAAGGTCTAGTGACATCAATGACATATACTATATAAAAAGCCGCTTGTTATGCTGAGCATTTCGGGGCAATTAGATATATTTTGATCCCAGGATGCAACCCACACTAGTCGAACTAACACCCAGGTCCCATTTTACTGATGGGAACATAGACAACCGATGAACGGAAACACGCCAATGTTTCCACCCTTCCTGGGAATCGAACCAGACTCACCGTGTGAAGCGAGGAGCCCAGACTACGGCACCTGGTGGCAAAAGACCATTTTCATTAATACAAAGGAAAACTATGAGACAGAATGCTATCCTGGACAATACTAGGAAACTCCCTCTTTCATGCATATATAAACAAATGCCACCCAAGCAACCTAAATTTATATCCCCACCTGCTTTTATCATTTCTGTCTTTATGCCATCTATACCCATTATAATTTCTACCCACTGCTGACCACACTTTCTCACTAACATCTGAATGTTTAATTAGTAAGACACATATGCAACAGTTAGGTATCTTTATTGTGAAAACGTTTCGACTACACAGTAGGCTTCTTCAGTCAAGTACAGAAAGTTTGAAAGAAGCAGGAAGATATGAAGACGATGTATCAGTCCATCACCCTTAAAGTTTTGGGTGGTCAGTCCCTCAGTCTGGAGAAGACGCCATGATCCATAGTATGAAAACAATAGGAGAAGAGTGACTGGATGGAGCTTTTTTATAGCGCAAGAGGTGAGACGTAGGCCACTAGGAGAGGTAGAATCAGATGTTGAGAGGTCAGGTCCCTTCAAATCCAGCCCCCTCTCACTAGTTGGAAGTTGTCGAAGTTGATTGCAGGTCTGTACCAAGATACCCTTGTGTTGCAGAGTCTGACAGATTGAACATTAATGGATATCACTTTTTCTGTACTTGATCTGAAGAAGCCTACTGTTTGTAGCGAAAACGATTCACAATAAAGATACTAACTGTTGATATGCGTCTTACCTAACACCTGTCGGTATTTTATACCATTTTAATGTTAACATTCAATGTCATTCACTTGTTAGATATGGAATCTATGTCTTCTTAAATAAAGGAAATCTATACTTATCACTTTTCATCACATAAAAACCTCAAAATAAACATCCCTCTACCCCAATAACTCCCCTGCTATCTAATGACTTCCAAATTGAACTGTATCGTGCTAAATCCATTCTTTCCCAGGCTTTCTCAATTACTGATTTTACACCTAAATTTCATCTTTTCCTCAGCAAAAATTGATACATAATTTCATCACTTTCTTTATTTAGCTTCCTTAGCAGTCCTCAGCACTCACCATCTCTTTCCTCTCCATAGATGCACGACTCGTTCATCATGTTGTAATTACACCAAGCAACGTTTTCTACCTTACCACCTACATAACTCTTCGTTCCCCCCCGACCGATCCCCTTTCCTCTGATCCTCCCTCATTCACAACAACTTCTGCTACACACTAATACCTCCCTCTGTCCCCATAAGTCTATTATAACTCTTGCTCTCTTTTCCCAATACTGTTTATATCTACACTTAACTACGCTTTAATTTATTTATTTTTACTTGTGTCTTACCCACTTATGCCATTTTTCTTCTAACCTGTCTACCTCTTTCTTACATTGTGCTACAACCTAAATAGTGATCTGATCTATGTCTCTACTTAAAAACATTCATTGTAGATGAATGGTTCAGAGACGACATGTTGATAAATTAGACCACATGTTGCAAACTCTTGAGTTTCTTTATTGAGATACCCAAGGTTGCAATGTTGTGTCTAATTTATTCACAAACATTATCCTGTCATCTACCCATCAGCTTTTTATCTACTAACAATATTCAACAAAATGCTTGTCAATACGTCCAATAAATACTTAATTATTCTTATTCTTCAAATTTCGTTTTCCTATTATCTAATTTTTTTCTGCAGATCTCGCATTTCCCTTATCATTTAGCTCACTTTAGCATTTAAATCGTGTCCAAAGGTGGGTCCATCTGTGTACCTATAGTGGACCCCACGTGAACATACACTTACATATCAACATACATATAAATATATATAATATATATATATATATATTATATATATATATATATATATATATATATATCTTATATATATATATATATAACAAAAGATTAGGTGATGAAAGATTGAAATATCAGATTGGAGGGAGAGAGTCGGGAGGAGGGTGAATGTATTTCAGTATTTGGAGTGGACGTGTCAGCGATGGGTCTTGAAGATGAGGTGAACTAGAAATTGATGAGGGGAAACGAGTGAGTGGTGCACATTAGGAGTATTTGGAGACAAAGAATTTGTCCTAGGAGGCAAAAGAGGGGAATGTATGAGAGTATAGTTTTACCAACGCTCTTATATGGGTGTGGAAGCATGGGTGATGAATGTTGCCGCGAGGAGATGGTGAGGCAGTGGAGATGTCATGTCTGAGGGCAATTGTGTGGTGTGAATATAATGCAGAGAATCGTAGTTTGGAGAAAAAAAAAATTAGGAGGAGGTGATGGCTGTTGTGGATTACACAAATGTTGTCAAGAGGGCTGAGAAGGTTGTGAGGTGATTCGGACATGTAGAGAGAATGGAGCGAACCAGAATGACTTCAAGGAGTGTATCAGTCTGTAGTGGAAGAGAGGTCGGAGTAGGGGTCGGCCTTTTTAGAGAAAGGTTGGGAGAGAGGGGTAAGGAGGTTTTGTGTGCGAGGGCTTGGAACTTCCAGCAGGCATTCGTGAGCGGTTTTTAATACATGACGTGCTGTTGGCGTGTGAGCAAAGTAACATTTAGTGAGGGGTTCAGGGAACGGCAGGCCGGACTGGAGTCCTGGAGATGGAAGTGCAGTGCCTGCCTCTGAAGGAGGGTGTTAATGTTGCAGTTTAAAACTGTTGTTGTAAAGCACCCTTCTGTCAAGACAGTGATGGAGATGAATGATGGTGAAAGCTTTTCTTTTTTCGGGCCACCTGCTTGGTGGGGCTCGGGCCAGTTGTGATAATAATATTAAATAATAAAATATAATATAATGTGTGCCTAATACGTCAAACTGGTTAATTTTTTCAATTATGTTAATAAAATAATGATTGTTTTTTGTACCAAAAGGAACCTTAGGAAACTTACTTTCACCATAATATATAAAGCGCAATTTAATTTACCTTAATCAACTACATATGTTTTACATAGGGATACAGTAATTTAATTAATTAACAAACCAAGAAAATGGAAGGATCTATTGCACCATTTTCATCTGTATAGCGTTAGGGAATCACAGTCTGACTGACAGCGAGCCCAAAACATCTGGGTTCCTAGTGATAGCACACTAGCAGGTACAAAGGAGTCCCTCCTACATGACCTTCACAGGTAATGACACGGGGCTAGGAATTGGATCTCATCTGAATCATCCAAATGTGAAATCATCTCAGTCAGTCAACAATGATAAATGCAGTGAGATCAAACTACAGGAGCCAGCAGTCATTGCCCCAAAATAGTGTCTTGCTAGGAGCCACCTCTTGGAAGCAATGCCATTGACACAGTTCTGGAACGAAATTGGAAGAGTTAAGGAGAAGGGAACAACGAATAGGCAATCTGGACACCACGATGCTTGTACCTTGCTCACCAAGTGCTTGAGTCTGCCAGGTTGGAATATTTTCCTAGATGTGCACCTTCATATGAACCTCCTTACTGCACGAATATGAAGATTCTGAGGCCGATTTATACGAAAGTACTTAACCTTACTCTAGAAGACGGGGCAGTGGAAACCAAAGCTACACTTCCAGTTCAGACTGGAGGCATTGGTGTCGCAATTATCACAGATTACGTTACTGCCTTTTCGTCCTCGTGTATTGCATCCAGAGAGCTTGTGCAGCGATTCTCCCTGCCCCCATCTTAGGGACAAGATGGGAGTCCAGGACAAAAATTAATTGACGGAGCAATGATCTGGGATAATCTACCGGGCTCTGAAACCAGACCTGATCCCAACAAACTACAAACATCGCACTGGGATGGTCCAATCGGTGGAAAATATTGCCTCTCAACAAAGCTTCAGAGTGTGTCAGGGAAGGATAGGCCCGCCTCTGGGGCGGGGGACAGTGAGAGCCCTCATGCTGGGGACTTTCTGTGGCTGTCCCAATCCAGCCTTGGACACGCCCTCGACCACGACCATCGCAATATGGTGTTCGCCCTTCGAACGTGCCGCCCCTATCTCGCCGAACACAGGTGTATTTGTGGCTGTGAAGCAGCAGACCGATTCGGGTACATGGTCTGTGGGCCGTAAATCGAGGGAAAGATTGCAAGACATAAGGAGTTAATAACCCCTCTCAAGCGGAGCCTCACAACAGCTGGATGCCCGCAGTAAGAGAGCACCCCAATATGCAGATCTGATGGCAGCCAGACGCGTCCCAGATGTATCCACCCTTCAAAGCCTGGACAGCTGGGAAGCAGGTGGTGTGGACTATAATGTGCATCTCCTTGGCTGATACCTACTCCTATACACCAGGAAGGAAGGAGGGGGGCACTGCCAGCTTAGGGAGCCCAAAAGTCTAGAAATATGGAGAACTTGCATCATTATAGTTAGTTCCCATAGGCTCAGCGACCTTGGTCCTGGGAAAAGAGTGCATCTAATTTCCTTAAGGAGTGGGGAAAAAGACTCATCAGGTAACTGGGTCAGGGCAGCTTGTTATCAGTTCCAGCGGCTCAGTGCGTCTGCCCCCCCACACATATCCACCCCCCCCCTTTCAAAGAGGTAATGCTGCTGCTTTTGGCACACGCCCAGCTCTGAGGAGTGGATGAGATTTTCGCCATATATCGGTGATACACACGTAACAACATGTACCGTATATACCACTTTATATTAACAATGTATCTCTTAAATCTTCTGTGCCACTATGAACGTAATATAATATATATATATGTATTATATGAATGATAGTCGTTTTCATTTCATGGCGGGAAACCAACAAAGAAGGAAACAGATTGATTGTTCCTTTTGTCATTTCACAGAGTTATGAAACAGCTGCCACAATTAATTTTTTTTTACTTGGACATCTCAATGAGTATAAAGGAAGAAAAATTACATAAAAAAATGGAAAGTTTATATTTATTTTTTTTCGCCTATGCGTGTTGCAAATTGAATCGTTGTAATAAACAAAGAAAATAGATTGGATGAATAAAACTAAAAAATGTAAACTAAATTTCACACTACCACAAAAAGTAATCTTAAGAAAAGGAATTAATGTGTAATGTAGGTTTAGTGCAACAGCACATGTCAGAGCCATATGGCATGCAGCCATATGGGCATGCGCCATATGGCTTATCATGGATAATGGATGTAGCAACATCGTCTTTCAGTACTATAAATGTTAACTAATTTGCATTTATGTATAATGGAGAATTCCTGGGGTTGCGTTTTTATATATTATAAAGATGAACTCGGGTAACGCGGAATGCATAGGTAATAAACAATTTAACACTTAGAGGCCTTCCACCTACTGCCTTCTCCCCCCTATCCCCCTTACCTTCAAGTGGTGGGGTTCAAAACATTGGTTATCTTGCCATTATAAATACCAAGACACTTGGACTCATGGCCTCGAGATGGTTTAAGTTGTTAGGACTACTGTACCATGCCTGAACTGAGGTTTAACACAAGAAGTTAGAAGCCAGTTTGCTGTGAGATTTGTAGTGAAAGGTAGCGTTATTGATAAGTAGCTAAAGTGAAAGTGTTAGGTGACCTGCATGCACTTATTTTAGAAACCAGGCAAATAATGTTACTGGCACGTGAGGGGATAAACTTTCTTGAGAAATAAGCTAGCACGAAGTAAAGGTATCCAGAAACTCGAATGACAGATTTTTTTTGTGTGTATGGAGTAAATCGGAGAAGTACAGTACCGTGTTACTGGTCAACTTGCCCAGTTGCTGGGATGCCTTTAACATACGTTAGGATATTAAACAATTCTCTGGTGCTTTCACGAGTTCGTAGTTTGTGGTTATACTTAAGCTACGAGCTTAAAGTAAACTCTGTAGTCTGGAACGTATTATTGAGTAATCCAAAATCGTTATTGTAGAGTGGAGAACTCGCGCTTGCTGGCCGCCGGTTCGATCCTCGGTAGTCCTCATAAAAAGGTTACTTGATTTTAATACACTTGTATAATATACAAGTGGCCACAGGATAGCGCCGATGGACCGCAAGTGGTCACTAATTTAGGTAATAAACAGAATTTAATAATGGATGAATACTTGTAACAAACTGCAAACGAAGCAACACCCAGAGATGAGCTGCCAATCTGTATGCGTTTAGGTACCTATGTTTTAGTCTATGGAACCTGTATTAAAGTGTGCGCTGATATACGGTTTCACGATATTTACTCTCCGTGACTAAACTCTTGAGTGGTGTAAAAACATATTGATCTCGAGCATGTGATGGGATTTAATTAACCCGGCACGTTTACCCAGACAGAAAAGGGGTAACTGAAGATATAGAACTATCCTGTTACAAAATCAGGGAAAAACAGTACAACTAACAATTGGTCAGTAGGCAAATGAGACCCAGCATATACATTGTGCGCGCGAATAAC
Source organism: Cherax quadricarinatus (assembly GCF_026875155.1). Taxonomy (NCBI): domain Eukaryota; kingdom Metazoa; phylum Arthropoda; class Malacostraca; order Decapoda; family Parastacidae; genus Cherax; species Cherax quadricarinatus. The sequence continues at coordinate 8,071 of NC_069489.1, read as the reverse complement.
ACCACTCCAAATGAAAGCCCGATATGCTCCACACACCATTGTTAGGTGTACTGTTCTTCCTCTGGATTTTTTAACAGGTAGCTGCTACACCTTAGGCCATCCCTAGAAGACTGGAAGTGCTGAAGCAGGATATAAAGATAGGGACCGAAATCGTAATGACCACGATTGCAAACAAACCATACAGGGGAGATTTGAAACCGCTAGCTGGACATTCGTCTGCAAAAAACTTGCATTTGTGGTCCACAGTGGTGCCTATGCTAACCTTCCTATGGTGTATGAAATATACTAGTTGGCTGAATCTTTTGTGGCTAGCTGGTCAGTGGCTAACGCGACGGTCTGGAGTTTTGAGGCTCTTGACCGCGGGTTCAAATCCCGCCCGTGGTATGGTTTTTAAAGATAGGCCCGAAAGGAGTAAGATGGGTGAAAAGAAACATCAGCGGACAGAACGGGATGAAGGAGGGGCAGGAGCTAAGAGTTTCTTGCCAGAGGTAATACCAGGCCAACCAGTGTGTCCCCCCCCCCCCCCCCCCCCCCCCCCCATCCAACTCCGGGAGATGAGATAAAAGACAAAGGAGATGCTTAAGTCGGATCCAGAATATGGAGGATAAGAAAATGGAAGGAAGAGAGGGAGAGGCAGTAATTTTCATAGGACATCAGGAGGCTTGAAGGGCCGTCCCTACTCTGATGAAAGCTTTGGAGGAAAAAGAGATTGAGTGCATCTCACAATAACAGGAGAGGGACACCTGGAGTTACACCTGGAGAGGATTTCGGCCCAGTCTGAGACAGTCTCGTGGCTGATCTGGGTCTGATAAACCTGGGGGGGGAGGGAGGGCTGTTCCTGCTGTTCGTACGTTAAACCGACGTACAACCACAGCCAGGCTGATCAGGTACTTAATTTTGGTTGCCTGTGCAGCCCTTCGTGATGACCGCCCAGGGGTCTATTGGTTAAATCCCCCTTATGTATCCTGGACGCAGTTGAACAGTTTGGGGTCCTGACACTTATTGTATTGTCTTTAATGTACTCGTGGTGCCCCCTGCTTTTCATTGGGGAAATGTTGCCGCTCCTGGCAATTCTATGCTCTCGTAGGGAGAGATTTTTGTGTGCCAGTTTGTTTCTAATCTCTCTATGATTTTCAAGGGTACATTAGCATGTATCTTTTTCTCAAATTTTCACAGACTTGGGTTATTCGAGGGAAATAATCACCCATTCAACACTGCATCCCAAAACCGACGTGGCTACAGAACAGGATCACAGAAACTATGTTGAAAGACTCCCGAGAAATATCAGAGTGTAGCACGGACCATGGACAGAACACAAAAAAGAATGGAATAAGAACAGCGAGAGTGAAAAAATACCAGTGGAAGGAATGAGACAGGGAAAGCATTGACACACGGGAAAGCTCAGCCTAAGGGGGAATACCAAACACAAATGATCACACACACACCATTACCCTCTACCACCCCATACCACCCAACACACAAAACAAACCACACCTCCAGCTTCACACCATCACTAATATCACTTTCACAGCAGCCTTTCATAATACCCGCCCTGCCTTCAACACCTCCAGTCCACCAGCCCCTTACCTCTCACAATACAGTACTGAAAGGAAGCTGAAGTCTGATCACTAATCGGCATTTGGACTAACAAATAGTTTGAGGAGTGGACAAGAGGCATCCCCAACACATAGCACTCACGGAGGACCAAAGGCTAAGGAGATGAGACAATTCGATCTTTTCAGACAGATATCAGATCCTGAGGAAGAGAGACAAATAGGGAAGAGTAGTTGCACTGCCCTCATTAAAAATCAGTGAGTTTGAAGAATATGGGAAGGACTGGATAGAGGGGAAACAGACGACTTCACAGTAGGAACGCCTTCAGATGGGAAAACCAAAAGTTGACAATAGAGGTGATGTCCCAACTCCACCGCTGAGCAGCAAGAGACTAAGATAGAGTTAGGTTAAAGCTCTAGAGAGTGGTGATATATTTGCCGAGGTGGCCAGAAGGGCCCTCATGGTTTAGGATTTCCTTCAGTGTTATGGTACGGAAGAGTGAAAGAATACAGTGTTTATTGTACAGGAGAGGGAAATAATGCAGTGTCTATGGATACTCAAGATTGAAAAATTGCAGTGTTAGTGGTTTACAAGAGTGAAGATTGCAGTGTGGTGAGTACACAAGAGTGAAAGTTTGCAGTGTGGTGGTACAACAAGGTGAAAGATTGCAGGTGTGGTGTACACAAGAGTGTAAGATGCAGTGTGGTGTACCACAAGAGTGAAAGATTGCAGTGTGGTGGTACACACGAGTGAAAGATTGCAGGTGTTGTGTACCTCTTGAAAGATTGCAGTTGGGGGTACACAAGAGGTGAAAGATTGCAGTTGTGGTGGTACACAAGAGTGAAAGATTGCAGTGTGGTGGTACACAAGAGTGAAAGATTGCAGTGTGGTGTACAAAAGAGTGAAAGAATGCGTGTGGTGCGTACACAAGAGTGAAAAGAATGCAGTGTGGTGGTAAACAAGAGTGAAAGAACTGCAGTGTGGTGGTACACAAGCAGTGAACAGAATTGCGTGTGGTGGTACAGAGAGTTAGTAATATAGTTCAATTATGCAACGTGAGTGAAGGGGAAGTAATTAAGGTTAGGACACAAGGCATGAGAGACGCAGGTTACGTAAGACAGAGTGAAATAATACATAGTTAGATTTGCACAGAGTGAAGGTAATATAGCATTAAGATAAATGATCTCTGAATTCAGATACTTGCTCACTCTCAGGGAGGGGAGGCAGCCAACCGCAGTTATCAGACGGTGCAGTAACTCTCAGATGTCAGCAGGACACAAACATTCAACACATTAAACACACAGTCACACAATGAAAAAGATCTTGGGGTGTGTTTAATACCGAGCACATCTCCTGAGGCGTACAGCAACAGATAACTGCTGCAGATATGGCCGCCTGGCGACCCAAAGAATGCGTTCCGATACTCAATAAGAATCGTTCAAGACTCGTAAACCGTGTACGTCAGGCACAAACTTGGGAACCCACACCTGGTCAAGCACGTCAAGAAATTAGAGAAAGTGCAAAGCTTTGCAGCAAGACTAGTTCCAGCACTAAATAATTGTTAATTACGGGAAATTCTCATTTACATCTTCCTGAGTAAAAAACTTTGTTCCTTCACCTTCGTCCTATACACTTGAAAGAACCCTTTGGGATTAGTCTTTGATTCATTAGGAACCTAATTTCATAGTCACGTTTAGCTTTCTAATCGCCTTTATTACTTCTCTTTTTAAGCTGAACATATTGGTCAGATAAGGGTAACCTCTCCTCTTTGATCGCCTATAAATTCCCCTTTTCTGCCCTTTAGATGATTTAGCCTCTGTTAACCCATTTGGAGTTCGTTATTATTGGACCTAATTTCTCTCTGTGGAATGTTTATACTCTGGGCACAGTGTACAATTATTAAGAAAACAATATAAAAAGCAGAGCCCTTCATATTCATAAGTATGATTATCGCAATAAAATCATTAGCTAGATACCCCAATCAAGATTAGCCAGATGTTCCCTATGTCCATTTATATTGGCAGTAACGAAAATCAGGGATTTTTACTGTATTATCATTATTCTTTGCATTCCAATTAATGCTAAAAGTGACGTTTTGTGTCACTTGTGCATGCTCTTCAGTGATTCCAGATTATTCACGAGTGTTTCCTTATTTGAAGGACTAGGTCTAGCATATTATTACCCCTGGTAGACTCAGTTACGCTCTGTTTCGAAAACAGTCCTGAACTGTTTCATAAAGTCACTGGACTTAGATTACCTGTCAAGAATTCCAGTCAATTTGATCTAAAGTTAAAGTCCCTACTGTTGACTATGTTACTGTGTCCAGAAGCCCTAAACAATTTCGTCCCCCCCCAACGAGTTCCCTCTATCGTCATCCAAGCTGGAGGTCGGTATATTACACCTAGAGATTAGTTTTGCTTGACTTCCGAACTTCTACACAAACAGACTCTGTTACTGTTCCATCTTTTTTTATACCTGTTTTTATGCAAACAATTAATATTTTCTCGAACATACAATGCAACTCCGTCCCCTTTCCCATTCATCTATCCCATTGAACAACTTAAATCCATGAATATTACACTCAGCAGTCATATCCGGACTCTTTAAATCATACCAGTTTCAGTTTGCACTGATATCAAAGTCAGCACGCATGCTACCAAAAAGTAGTTCATTATTTGTATTTCTGTGCACCTTCCTGACTGTTTAGCATAAAAGACCTAATCGTATGTTTTTTCTTTGCACATTTTTCCTATTAATCTTTGTTTTTACACAATTTCTGAAATTATCATTACCAGAGTTACTCCTTGACAGTTTCTATTAAGATTTCTTATATCAGAGCATAAAAAAATAAAAAAATAAAAGTCAATTTATCCGTACTCATTATTTATCTTTTCTAAAACCCATACCTCTAACTATCTAGTTTAAAGTCCTATCAAATCCCCTCAACTGAGTTAGCAAGAAACCACACTATCCCTGGATAATGACCCATCCCTGCATTACATGTCATTTCGGCATAGAAGTTGTCCCAGTTGTCAAGAATGTTACTGGATTATCCTTTACTGTTTTTATCCGCCAACAATTAATACATTGCTCTGGAACAACCATTCATTACCAACACTCTTCGTGGCAAAATGCCACATATAACAGGGCGCCCACTTTTCCTAATTATGTCTATAGTGGCCTGAACTTTCTAACTAAATTCCTACCTCTACGATAAATTCGTTGAAACATTCAGCGTAGGATGACTAGATTAATACATAGCATTAGAAATCTTCCTTATCAAGAACTTAATTTAAATTCACAGTTAGACGAAGAATGAGGGGAGACTGATCGAGTGTATAAGTGGAAGTTAGGTATTAATAAGGGGATATAATAAGATCTTGAGGCTATCTCTCCAAGAGAAAATCCGCGCAATGGTTTTAAATTAGATAAGTTTAGATTTAGAAGGACTAGGAAAGCATTGGTTTGGAAATTGGGTAGTGATGTGTGGGACAGTCTACTCAGTTGGGTTATTGATGCTAGGACTTTTGGGTAGTTTCAAATTTAGGTTGGATAAGTACAGAGTGGGAGGGGGTTGGATTTGAGTGGGGACTTGCACATCAGAGCTTATTTCTTGGGTAGCATTGAAAACTGGGTTGGGCCCCCCCCCCCCACACTGTTTTGTTAATGGGGATGAATTGTAAAGGACCTGCCGTATGGGACAACAGGCCTCCTGCAGTGTTCCTCCTTTCTTATGTTTCTTATGTTCTTATGTGTCATCGGCGAATTTGTCATATCATAGTAATTCCCTCATCAAGATTCATTGATTATATTATAAACAACAACGGGCCCAAGACTGATCCTGTGGAACGCACTTGCTACAGTCCACTCGGATTTAACCCCATTTATGGGCACACACCTTGCTTCATGTCAGTGAGCCATGACTCGATACCCCCCCCCCCCAAACCCCGGGAGTGCACTTTTTCCAATGCCATGAGCTGCCACTTTCTTTAAACAGTCTATGTGCGGAACTCTCTCAAAAGCCTTACTAAAATTCTAAGTAAATATTATCAAATTCTTTATCGTCTTCAACAGCTCAGAAGCTTTACTGAAGAAAGTTAATAAATTAGTTGACAAGACCGGCCTCTTGTGAATCCATGTTGAGTATCATTAATCAAGTTATTGCTTATCGAGATGGCTTCCTTATAATCATCAGCTATAATTGACTCTAGTAATAAGCTCCCCCCCCAAGTCAGTCAGGTTATTGGGCGGTAATTTGACGGTAACGACTTGTCCCTGTTTTAAAAATAGGAATTACATTAGCCATCTCACATATCAGACACTACACTTGTTTGATAGCGCCCGATCGCATTAAGAATTATTAGTTAATGGTTCACAGAGTTCATTTGCATTCCTAAGAACCCTTGAAACATAACCTCATCAGGACCGGCGCACTTTTTTTGCCCTTCAGTCTGTCTGTGTCTGCCTTTCCACAACCATCTCCACTAGTGACTGTATGCTTACATACATTTATCTACTAGCACTATTAGAAAAATTATAGTATACTGGATATTTAGTTAGTGTCTTCCTGTGTAAAAACTGAGAAGAAATTATTTATTTAAATTCGTGAAATTTCATTCGTTGTCAGTTAAGATGCAATAGTTATTTTAGGGGACCTATCTTATCTTAACTTTTGTTTTAGACCTGGAAAAAACTCTTGGGGTAGTTTTAGAATCCCTAGCAACTTTATTTCATAGTCCCTTTAGCTTTCTTATACCCTCTTTTAATTGTCCCTCTTAATGTTTTTTTTTTCCAAAAAATATATGATTCATAAGATGACCTCACCTCTTTTGATATGCCTTATAATTCCTTTCTTATGTCCTAGTGATATTGGAGCCGTATTATTCATCCATTTTGGGTCATTTCTATTTTATCTATCTTATTTATTGGGAAATATATAAAAGTTCTTTGAGCAGCAAGGATTCGTAGTTTAGTCCTCCTGAGTTTCGAGTCCTCAGGTCAAGAAGGGATCGTGGTCTGTGGTCTGAGACAGCAGGGGACGACGAAGGTTGACGATCAAGAAGACGAATGAAAAGCCAGAAATGATGAAGAAGGGAAAGAGACTGGCTTTGGTAGAAACTACGTGGAAACCTCCAACGAATTCACGGTGCGACCCGGACGAATGTGAGTTACTACTGGGATCGTCACGCGAACGACAACAGGAGGTAAGAATATTGTTGTTGGTTGGGATTGCCAGGTTGATCACATTGGATAGGGCATTCATATTCTGCTTGAAGGACAGGAGTAGGAGACAAAGGGTATGCTTTCCTGGGGCTGGGATGGAGGACATTGTTAGCGGCTTGACAACATCATGAACGGTAATGGGATCAATCCTATTATTTGCCTCAGTGCTGGAGGCAATGATGTAGGCAAGCGTAAGAAGTGAGGATTTAGTTAGAAAGTTCAGGACAGCTTAGACATGATTAGGAAGAAGGGGGGGCGCCTGTTATATGTGGCATTTTGCCAAGAAGAGGTGTGGTAATGATGGTGTCCAGAGCTATTGGTATTAATTGTTGGTGGATAAACACTGTAAGGGTAATGCAGTACCATTCATTGACAACTGGGACAAATTCTATGGCCGAAATGACATGTATGCCAGGGATGGGGTTCACTTATCCAGGGCAGGTGTGGGTTTTCTTGCTAACTCAGTTGAGGGGGTTGTTAGGACTTTAAACTAGGATTAGTTAGAGGTATGGGTTTAGAAATGATTAATAATGAGTATGGATATAGTGACTTATGCTCTGATATTAAGAATCTTAATAGTAACTGTCATGTAGTAACTCTGGGTAATGATAATTTCAGAAACTGTGTAAAAACAAAGATGAATAGGAAAAATGTGCAGAAGAAAAACATATGATGGTATTTTATGCTAACAGTCGAAGTGCAAGAAATAAAATTAATGAACTACGTTTGGTAGCATGTGCTGGGAACTTTGATATCATTGCATTAACTGAAACGTGGTATGATTTAAAGAGTCGGGATATGACTGCTGAGTGTAATATTCAGGGATTTAAGTTATTCAATGTGGATAGATGTAATGGGAAGGGGTAGGAGTTGCATTGTATGTTCGAGAAAATATTAATTGTTGCATAAAAACAGGTATAAAAATAGATGGAGCAGTAACAGAGTCTGTTTGGGTAGAGTTCGTGGAGGGTCAAGAAAAACTAATTCTAGGTGTAATATACCGACCTCCAGGCTTGGATCACGATAGAGGGAGACTTCTTTGGGACGAAATTGTTAGGGCTTCTGGACACAGTAACGTAGTCATAGTAGGGGGCTTTAACTTTAGCCAAATTGACTGGAATTCTTTGACAGGTAATCTAGAGTCCAGTGACTTCATGGAAACAGTTCAGGACTGTTTTCTGAAACAGAGTGTAAAATGAACCTACCAGGGGTAATTAATTTGCTAGACCTAGTCTTGTCAAATAAGGAAACACTCGTGAATAATCTGGAGATCACTGAAGAGCTTGGCGCGGGC